>CARXXK010001042.1:0-84343 GCA_949089665.1 Macrosiphum euphorbiae
CAAACTTTGTTATAAGCCAGGTAGGCTTACAACGAGTTTTTGTAGAAAGTGAAGGTAACTCAAAATAAATAACAATTAGTTAATTAATTAAGTATATTTTTAAAATAAACACACACATATCGACAATGATAAGGTACGAGTCATACGCTTGTTATAAGACTGTTCGACTACTGCCCTTTACAATGTACTTATATATCCGAATTCATATAATAATTAAACAGTTTATATTCGCATTACATACTTGTGTTACTTTCCTTATGACTACAATGTTTTGTACAATTTCACAATCATTCGTATAACCCTGATATCCGTTCATTGAATATAAAGTATTGATTAGTACTACGTGTTAATAATAATACAACTACGTAGGTGGTCTTCTACACCTCCCCTACCAGACGAAGGATTATACTTCAATAAGAATAATCTTTCGCCCTTACAATTTTCTTAAACTCTAGTGGTTATTGGTATTAATTCTCTCCTGTTAACTATATGTATGTTACTTCTATTATTAGTTTTACAATTTTTATATATATAATAGCTTAATATTAGTATTACAAATGCAATTATATAATATAAATATTGGTATATAGTTCGTATAATTTCCTTCTCCTTATATCTAATTTCTATATCTACTAAATTGTCTATCTCATCTAGCGATTGTGATATATCATTAGTAGATTTATATACATTTTCGCGTGATTTTTCCAATTTTAAATCTTCGAGTTTTGTATAATTTTTAATGTTGAATAATGTTTTTGGTATTTTAGACCACGGCACTATATCTATATTCCTATTAGTTGACAAATGTTTTATTGGTATTAGGACTGAATCAGATGTAAAAATCCTACAATCCTCCCTTATTGAAATTATCCCTGTCCCTGTTAAATTAATTTTCATACTTGCTTTTGCTTCCTCACAGTCTAATATAATATTTTCTCTTGAGACCGAATATATCCATGCGTTTTTAAATTTTAATTTATGAAATATATTCTCTACTAACGTAATATGTCGTACATGACATGTTTTTGGTATTTCTACTGGTTCCAATAGTAACTTTACCTCACACACTGTTCTTTCATGTCTATTATATATTGCTTGTCCTCCTGCACATAATTTATAATTTGGTGTTTGTCTACATTTATTTAATTCCTCTGTTCTATACGAAATGTAATTTTCATAATCTTTACTTATAGCTAAATAGTCCATTTTTGGGTTAATGTACATATGTAATGGATCGTTATTTCCACTTACTGGTAATGGTATTAAATTGTATAATGTAAATTCGTAATTATCAATTAAAGGTATTCTTATCAAAAATATTAAAGTTTTATTTTTATATATACATACTACATCGGCTATACTTAATAATGTATGAGCTCCTATTATGTCCAGTGGAACTGGTAATCTCTGATGTTTAGGTATATCGTTTTCGATTTTTTTTAATTGTTCCAAAATATCTTTCGGTGTTAAAACACTAGCATGAATAACGCCCCCTTGTGCTGCTGTTACAATCTCTCCTAATAAATCTACTTCAAATAATACCTGACTTATCATTAAATTAAATAATATTATTTGTTGTTCTACTAATTGTTCTAACTCTATATCCATAATTAATTCATTCATATTTTTTAATTGGTTTTCTATTTTTCCAAAATTTTCATTTAATAATATTTTTTCTTTATTTATATTAAAAAATGTATTATTATAAAGTTCTACATTTGACTTAACTGCATAAATTTGTTCTTTTATAATGCTTAATACTTTATAATTACTTGAATGTAATTCTGAAATTTGAGTAGAAAATTTATCCGCATCTTCCTCTGTTAGAGTACCATATAATTGTTTATACATATCCCCAACAAAATTAAACCAACCCCTTTTTTTCCGTGATGAGGGAGTAGTTCCTAACATGAGAAAATACTGATTTTTCCTTTTTTTTACTTCCTCTAGTAATGAGTTTATTGTAGTATTCACATCATTACACTTAGCATTTTTTATTACTTTTGTTACGTTTCTACATACTACCTCAATTATTAAAAAATATTGTTTTAACGTAGTTATTCTTAAATCATAATTAGTTAAATTTACCGAAGTTATTATATTCCAATTTATATTTGTTAATTTTAATTGTCCTTCATTCTCGTAATATAAACCTGAAGTATTTGGTACTTGAGATATATTGTATGTACTGTCTGCCAATATGATATCTAATACTAATGAAGTTGCCAAAACTAACCTAAATAACAAACAAAATTCTAATTTAATATTTACTCATCAAATGCTTTCACATTGTTAATGTGAACACGTATATTTTTATTGTTTTTCCGTATTGTTATGTTCTCATTGTCATGCCACTCTAATACTTCATATGGGCCTTCCCATTTAGATGCAAATTTATTTTTCATCTGATTATTCTTCAGTAATATTTTTTTACATGATCCTTTAGTTAATGGATTCATCGTTTTATCGTAATTATCCTTGCTTTTATTTTTATTTATTATTATAGTATCACGTGCCACCTCGTGACACTCCTGCATTCGTCGTTTCATCATGAATGAATAGTCGTCATAATTGTATTGCGGTTCTACCGGCTTCGAAAATGAATTAGGTATTCGCGGCGGATAACCATATATTAGTTCAAACGGTGTATAGTTTGTACTAGTATGAATCGACGTATTATAAGTATACATAGCATACGATATTAACTCATCCCAATCGTTTAACTTTTTATTTACAAAACTCCTTAAATATTCTTTTAGCGTCCTGTGTGACCTTTCCAATGCCCCGTTCCCCTCCGGGTGGTATGCCGTAGTGTGAATTTTTTTCACCTGTAGTAATTTGCACACGTTAGCAAACACTTTACTCATAAAATTTTGCCCTTGATCGGTTAGTATGGAACTCGGTATCCCGTATGTACAAATCACCTGTTCTACGAAATGTTTTGAAATAGTATTCGCATCCGTAGTTTCTAAGGGTATCGCTAAACTAAATTTGGTTAAATCATCTTGAATGGTTAACAAATACTCCTTGTTATTAATCGTTTTTAATAATGGTCCTACTATATCCATGAATATTTTTTCAAACGGCCTCGTAGCCGTTGTTGTAATTATTAACGGTTGCTTAGTTTTCCTATTACTTTCTTTATTTTTTTGACACAATTCGCAATTCTTAATATATTTTTTTACTTCCGATTTTAACCCCTTCCAATTAAAGTTTAATTTAATTCTTTTGACTGTGCGGGCTACCCCTAAATGTCCACCTAATTTATTCTCATGAAATTCCTGAATAATTTGTAATTTTTCCTCGCTTGGAAACGTTTGATTATAGTCCGTATTATCTAAAAAAATTTGTATCTTTATAACTGTGTCGTAAAAAATCATTTTTATCATTGCCGTAACGATTTCAAAATTTAGGTTACAAGTCTCGTAATCTATACGTGGAATTGCTAACTTTTCTATATCATACTCCACACAAAATACTTTTACCTTTAATAAGATTTCAAATAATTGTTCATAACTTGGCACTAATGGGTATTTCTCTGCAATAATGAAAAAAAATATCTTCCTATCTTCACAACCACTTATTTTTATAATTTGCCCTATTTCATGTTCCTTTTGTTTTTCCTCCTGAATATTAAATTGTTTTGCCATGTATAAAAAATCCATAGCTAATTTACCTCTAATCGATAAATCCCCTGTTACTGGTAACCCTATGTGGTAATCCTCACCCGCTTCTAATAGTGTCCCTTTTACTTCTTCTATGTTTTTATTTACTATTTTTTTACTAGCTAACGCTTGATTAAAACTATCGTACGTTATTTCCTCCTCATTAGCTGCTATTAGTATTCGACTTAACGCATCAGCATTTTGATTTTCCGTTCCTTTTTTATAAACTATCTCATAGTCATACTCCTCTAATTTTAATCTCCAACGAATTAATCTCGACCCGGGATCTTTGACATTAAATAGCCAGGTTAATGGTTTGTGATCTGTCACTACCCTGAATTTAGCACCCCACAAATAAGGGCGGAAGTGTTTTACACTCCACACTATTGCTAGACACTCTCTTTCCGTAGTACTATACCGCTGTTCGGCGCTATTTAATACTCGAGATGCATACGCAATAGGGAGATCTCTCCCAGCACTCATTTGTGAAAGTACTGACCCAATTGCCTGTCCCGAAGCATCACACGTTAAAATAAACATTTCCTCAAAATTTGGGTACTGTAGTATAGGTTCACTCGTTAATATTTCTTTCATGGTACTAAAAGCTTTCTGACACATATCGCTCCATACGAATACTACATCCTTTTTTAATAATGCCGTCAAAGGTTTTGCTATTTGACTATAATTCTTAATAAATTTCCTATAGAATCCTGTTAATCCCAAAAATCCTTTTAACTCCCTTTGGTTCTTTGGCTGCGGAAAATTCACTACGCTTTCAATTTTTTTCTCATCTGGACGCACCCCATCACCTGTTATAATATGCCCCAAATATGTCACCTCCTTCCTTAAAAATTCACATTTAGCCGGTTGAATTCTTAAATTATGTTCGCGTAATTTACTTAACACTTTTTCTAATTTTTCATTATGACTCCTTAGATCTGGTGCAAATATTATTATATCATCTAGGTAAACGTATGCATCTACCCCTTGTAATCCTGTCAGTACGTTATTCATTAACCTTTGAAAAGTACTAGGTCCTCCTTTTAGTCCAAATGGTAATCGTAAAAATTTGTAATGATTTGTCCCCGTTGAGAACCCTGTTTTGTCCGAATCTTTTTCATCAAGTTCAATTTGATGATATCCTGCCGCCAAATCAAGGGTTGTAAAGTACTTACATTTCCCCAATTCATCCAAAATTTCAGTTATCTGTGGTAAAGGAAATACATCGCCTACCGTTACTTCATTTAATTTTCTAAAATCTACACATACTCTATACTTTTTTTCTCCTGATAGTCCCTCTTTTTTTGGAACAACTATTAACGGTGCATTCCAAGCCGAATTGGCTTTTACTACAATTTTATTCTCTTCCAATTCTCTTATTTGTCTATCAATTTCCTCTCGCTGTGCTCTGGGTAACCTATATGGTTTTACATTTATCGGTGTAATTCCGTCTGGGACTGGTATTGAATGCTTAATCGATCTCGTTGTCGATAGCTTATCCCCCTCTAAAAAAAATAAATCCGCGTATTTAAAACACACTTCGTATATAGTTTCTTTTTCTTCTGTATTTAAATGATCTACTCTTAACGCGTCTAATAGTAAGTCAATCCTATTTTTCTCGTTGCTGCATATTAACACCTGTTCACAGTCCTCATATTCTTCATACTCCAATTTATCTAATTCTAATTCATTTATTTCCTGCCACTCGTCCGAATTATTCAACACTATTCCTTTCATATATTCTTTTTCTACATTGCCTATTGTACTACCAATTGTCACGTCCTCATTAATGCGTTGGCTTTGAACTACCAAACACTTGTTTTGTAATAACTTATTCACTCGTATAGGCACTATCGTTTGCGCGCGTGGTGGAATATTAATTTTGTTGTCCGGTACTACTAACACGTTCCTCTCTAGGTCAATGCACATTTTATATTCCTTCAATAATTTTTTCCCTATTATACCGTCCACACAAATCGGAAAGTCATCAAATACTATTTCGAATTCTGATGATAGTTTTACGTCACCCGCTATTAACTCTAATGTTGTTCTACCTAATGTTAAAACTGGTGTCGCATTTATACCTCTTAGTTGTACCGTCTTACTTGGGAACATTCTCACTTCTCCCTTCAATTTCGAAAATTTAATCAAATTTAAATCAGCACCACTATCCACTAAAAATTCTCCGACATTATTTTTTAACAATGGTACATCACACTTTACACATTCGTTTTTCATTTCGATTATAGTCAACACTCGCGCTTGATACTCACTGACTGTTAATGAGTTCGCTACCGGTGCATTACTTACATTACTGTTATTACTATTTTCACCTTGGTACCTATTTCTATTTTTTATTTTATAACAGTTTGCCATTACGTGTCCTGGTTTCTTACAATAATTACACGTTATTTTCGCTTGATCTTCCCACTTCTTTCTATCACTTTCCCTATTCGTCTTTTCGTAACTTTGATTTTTTCCTTGCCCTGTACTCTTACTATAACACTGGAAGCTCTTATGTCCTATTTTATTACACTTAAAACACTTAACACCTGGTTTTACTCCTTTGTCGCTATTCACAAAAAGTTTCCTATTATGTTCCTGAGCTAATAACGCTTTTTCCTCTTCCAATGCTACCTGATATGCTTCTCTTAGTGTATCCCTACTCTGAGCCTTTACTAATATATTATACGGTTCCCTCAGTCCTGCTACAAATACATTTAATGCTTGCCTTTTCACTATTTTGTTTATCACTGTCTCTTCCGCTTTTTTTGGATTTTCTAATACCATTGCCTCTATTAATTTAAAACAAATACTTTCGACCTTTTCATAATATGCTTTTATTCCCTCATTCTTAGTTTGTACACATGCTGCTAATTCTAATTGCAACTGACTCACTGTTTGATATATTCCAAAATTCTCCGTTAAAATGGTTTTTAATTCATCAAATGTACCAATAGATTTAAACCTAGTTACTTGATCGGCCCTACCTGATAATTTTGCCAATATCCCTTCTAGAATTAATGGTTGAAGACTATCTACTACATTATTTATCACATATTCACATGATTTAATAAAACTGCCTAATTCGCCTTCCTCTCCCCCGTACCTTGGTATAAATTTAATCCCTGATTCATAAGTTAATTTGGGAATCGTCATTTCTACTATTTCAATTTCAAATAATTCTGTTACTTGATAATTACTATCGCTAGATTCGATACTACTATTATCGCTACTTTGACTATCGTCAGACATAAACAATTACAAAAAAATTTTTTACTTCAACATGACGCCTTGATTGTACTTCCCCTTTGATTGATTCAGCGTTTGATATTGTCACGTTGTTGTCCTCTGTTGCCCGTATCCACTGTTCCTTTTCTGTCGCTGACTTATCCTATGATTGCACTCCTTTGTCCACCAACTCCTGATTTGAACCAGGCTTAACACAAGCCACACCTGACCTGAACCTCCTTGTCCGTGTAGTAAATGAAAAAATTGTTCACCTTCTGAATGTCCGCTTCAACAATTATACTTATTGTATTACTACTGCAGATAGTATACAGTATATTATGTTTGAAGAGCACCGCTGCCACCAATTATGTTATAAGCCAGGTAGGCTTACAACGAGTTTTTGTAGAAAGTGAAGGTAACTCAAAATAAATAACAATTAGTTAATTAATTAAGTATATTTTTAAAATAAACACACACATATCGACAATGATAAGGTACGAGTCATACGCTTGTTATAAGACTGTTCGACTACTGCCCTTTACAATGTACTTATATATCCGAATTCATATAATAATTAAACAGTTTATATTCGCATTACATACTTGTGTTACTTTCCTTATGACTACAATGTTTTGTACAATTTCACAATCATTCGTATAACCCTGATATCCGTTCATTGAATATAAAGTATTGATTAGTACTACGTGTTAATAATAATACAACTACGTAGGTGGTCTTCTACACTATCAACGTTATACCGAACAGTGAGGAGAAATTTATATATTTCTCGAAATATATAAGTAGTACCTTCACTGTTCGGTTTATCGACACGTTCAGGTTTATGGCGTCGAGTCTGTCGTCCCTGGCCGAAAATTTAGTTACACCCGAACATGAGCTTCCGTGAGACAGCCAAACATTTTGTCGCCGGAGATATACCGCTCTTGACACGTAAAGGTACCATACGAGTACACAGATAGTTGGGAGCGGCTGGAAGACAGGAGACTACCGAGCAAGACTAGTAAGAGGGATTTTTTTAGTACGTTGACGGAGACCGGGATTAAGGAGGAAGATTTTGAACACTCGAAGTTGGTCTGGGACCACTTTGATTGCAATACGTTGGGCGAATATAGCGACCTGTATCTCAAAATCGATGTGCTGTTGTTGGCGGACGTTTTTGAGAACTTCCGCGATGTATGCATGCGGCCATACAACCTCGACGCCGCAAATTATTTCACTGCCCCAGGACTTAGTTTTGATGCGATGTTAAAGTTTACGGGGCAGAAACTTCAATTATTACACGATTATGACATGCTGTTGATGTTTGAGAATGGCTAGTATATTATTTTATTTTTAAAAATGTATATATAATCATCTTATTTATTTTTACAGATACGCGGTGGACTAGTACAAGCGAGTAAGAGGTACGCGAAGGCAAATAATTCAAAAACCCCGAGGTATGATGAGACAAAAGATAAATCATGGATAATATATCAGGACTGTCTATTGAATTTTCAGCGTTTTCCAACATCATACTTTAAAAGCTTTTATTTTGGCTTTCTCAGTCTTCAGTAGTGTCCCAATCTCTGCTCCATATAGATCTACATTCCACACAAAGCCTTTTATAAGTGATTTTCTGCTGTCCCAACTTATTCTATTTGAGGTAAAAAGATTAATTTTTTTATAGTAGGCCTGTTTGGCATGCGCTATTCTACATACTGTATATGTACGACTTTTCTCATCGCTTGTGATTGAATAGGTATGTGAAGTTTAAGTGTTCTTTAAGCGTGTCGTTCATTTCTTCGAACATGTTAGTTATGTCTTTTTCACTTTCTGCAATTACAACAACATCATCTTTTCAATACATATCATTGGTAATGTGTAGTTATAGTCCAACTAGATTTTTTCTACTTCTTCCCGATAATCCTGATTATTTAAAATATTTGTATGTCAATATAATAATTTAATAATATTACAGTTAAAGATATTAATACTCACTTAATTTATTTTATAGTCTGTTGAAATATTTAAAATATTTAAAATATTTAATATTGAATATGTATAATATTGATTTTCCTGATTTACATATTTCATTGTGAAATCTACTATCAGACAACATTTTAAAGACCCAGTTTGTGCATCAAATCATCGGTCTTAATAGACTATCAATATGCCACATTTAAATGTGCAAGTAAAATACAAAAAAAACTCTCAGAAACATCTTAGATGGTTGTAACTATAATTACCATAGTAATATTCCATTTTGTATTTACTAAGTACCAGTGTTTCATTGGTTAGGTAGACATTTGAACAAAAATTGTATATGTATAAATGATTGAACTGAAATCAAAATGTTTTAAGTTAATGAGATATATTGTTTTATTAATTTTAATTTTTGAAACTACCAACTAGTAAAACTTACCAATAGGTACATTGTATAAATTGAATTGCAAATTATCCAATTCACGTGCGATTAACCAATTTAGGTACTTAAATGTTTGATTAAATTACTAAATAAAATACAAAAAGTGGTAAATATTATAATTTAAGTATACATATACAAGAACTAATAATATTATAAATTCACCATTAAAATTTAAACACTTAAAATTGTTAAGTATTAACAAATAAAAAACTTTATTAAATATTAGGTAATACCTACTTATTACCGACTCACGATTCAAATATTGTTGTTATGACTTATCAGTTATCTTATAAAATTATAACCTAAATTATAACCGTTTATTACTTTATTCACTCAAAGTATTGTTGGTATGTGGTTAACGTTAACCAGGTATAAGGTTTACTTCCATATCATGTAACCATGGAACCAGACTTTAATCGTCCACAGCGAACGAAACAAATAACAGCTGATCAAAATTAGTTTTACCCACGATTTCACATAATCGCAAATCAGCCTAATAAACCATATCGTAGTACCCGTATTGTTCTGTCTTCTTATCCGTAGGCCGTTACGGCGTACTCCTTAGGTATGGAGGGTGGTCGAGGGTTTTACGGGGGGTATACGACGTGAGTAGGTATGTCACCACGAGTGACACTAATGGTCCGATTACTTAAAATATGACATCATGACAATAAGTTAATTGTAGCGAGTAGGTACAATGAATATCAGTTATCACTATTGTATACATATATCTTGGGTTCGAATGATATCAAATTTATTACTTTTAACTTCTGTTCTTTATATTAGATAAGTATTATTATGACCAGTGGCGAGATCACATTCAGTGGGGCGAACTACATGACACCCAGTCAAATGGGTATTATAAAATACATTTAGGGGCACAACTTAAGCTTACTGTACCCACAACTTGAGTTGATTTGAAAAGTGTGATATCTTTTGCCCCGGGACATAAAAATCCTGATAGGTTAGGTATCTACTGACGAGGTATAACACATTTACACACTATAACTATCTCCAAAAACCACCTAACTTTGAGGAGCAATATCTCATCAACGGATTAACGAAAAATGAAAATTTGAACGTAATAATTAATGAAAAAAATAGTTTTATTCAATTATGAAATTTTTAGTATAGGTTACAATTTGAAAATCAAAAGTTGATAGTGGTTTACCTATTAAATATAAGGGTGAAAAATATAAAAAAATATACAATTCTAGAACAGCATAAATCTACAATTTTGAAAAAAAAAAAATTTGAAAAAAGTCAATACTTTTTCAAATAATGAGTGTTGTTTGATAAAAGAATCACCCTGTATATATATATGTGTACGTACACGTGTGATGTACGTATATGTATTATGTATATGAAAGAATGATATATACGGTGTTTACTGGCGCCGTTGATATTTGATTGTGTTGTCTCCACTAAATATCTGGTCGGATAGGTGTAGAATATTATTTACGTGTTGCAGGTGCTGCGTGTATGTAAAAGGAGTGCGGATATTGTAGGTATATATGTACCTAATGCGTACGTATATATGCATATCGGACCACCCACACTCCATAATATGGTCCGTTTTCATTATTTGTCTCATGTTTTATTCTAAGTCTAAATATTATATATTACAAATTACTGTGCTGACAATAGTACAGCGATCGCTATCCATGGATTTGACGTGGCTCAATTAAAAGCTAAAATAAATCGTATAACCGGAATATTTGATGAAAATTCATTTCCGAATCACGGAACATATATTTCAGAATTAAATTCACGTTTGATAATCCTGGAAGGCAAAAATATTACGAAAACTTGATTTTACACAAAATAAAATAGTTGGTTAGAGTCATGCGGTATTGAAAAATAATTTCAGTCGACCTCTATATACCATCGTGTTTGGTAGTCCTATGTCAGTGTTATAAAATATTATATATATACATACATTTAATATACTTGCAATTATGTCGTCGGCCATCGCAGACATGCAATGCGTTCTTGAAGCAAACAATAAATATTTTATTAAAGAATTATCTATAGTGGACACTGAAACATGGGCGAACCAACACTGGATTTTTAAAAATTCTAAATCTAAGCAGGACAACAAGAGTCGAAAAACTAAGAAGTGGTTGGAACATAACTATCATAAACTTACTATAGAATATGGTGATGTTGAGTATGAAGAACTAAGTAGAATATTGAACTCTTTAAAGTTCTCATGCATTTACGTCAAAGGTGAGCAGAAAAAACAGCTGCTTACAGAATTTATACCTCAAGTCGCACTAATCAACATCGAAGACCTTGGATGTCCACGTTTGGACCAAATATGTGATGATGAAACTCTACCTTGCTGTATTTTTCATATGGAATTTAATCCAAAACAATGTACATTCTATAAAGTATTTGCTATAAGGAAATGGTTTATAAATAATTCTTAAAAATATGATTGTATACATTTTATTTAATAAACATAATTATATTTTAACATTGTTTTTTTTAATTTATATGTTAACATATTTATGTTAGCATTTACAAGGTTTTTTAATTATACTAATATTATCATCCATCTACCTGAAACAGAAAAACATGATTATAAACATGAAAAAACTTAAATATCTACCAATTATACATTATAAACATAAAACAACTTAAATATCTACCAATTATACATTATAAACATAAAAAAACTTAAACATCTAACAATTGCACATTATAAACATGAAAAACTAAAAGTTTATACCCTAATGTAACTTAAAAACATACCGTTACACAGTATTTACAATAATTTCAATTTTATGTGTTGAGTTTACAAAAATATATACAAGAAATATACTAATCTAACTTAAAACTATTAAAACATACATATTATTTACAATAATTTTAATTTTATGTGTTGCATTTATAAAAGTATATACATTAATCTATCTCAAGTATAATTATATAACATGATAATATTTACAATATATAACAAACTATATAACGTTTAATATTTACAATAAAACTAATTAACAGGAAAAAAAAATATACAATATAATATATAAAATCAGGTTATGTAATGGAGAAGGCCTCTCATTAATCCTTTCTCTTCCTCGTTCCAGTTCCCTCCATCTTCCTCAAGTTCTGCCAATATGACATCTTCTCTGTAAAATTAAGAGAAAATGTTAGTAAAATAATTTAAATATATACTTTGTAATAACTCACTCTATACTATAGTGTCCATGTGCTAGTGTGTGGACTTTATCTTCTAGTACCACCCTCTTGTCATCATAGCTGTTATACGTTAATTTCTTTGTTTTTATGGTCATCAGTTGGTGGTTGAATGATCTTATCGACACATTCTCTGTATATAATTCCAACCCATCTTCTTCAAACAAACACTTCTTATGATCTTCAAGAGTCATGTGGTTTTTAACCACATGACCTCTTATCCCCTTTGCTTTAATTTTCTCTCCTACTCTGTCCTCCGGTACATTATATACATTAAAAGCGTAGGACTTTGCCCTCAAAGCACAAAACTCTGTAATTATATCACCATCCACTTCATCAGAAAAGTACCCTGGGGACTTCTTCCTGTCTACAACATAACATGGATGGTCACTGGGTAGATTGGCAGTGTCCATCCGGTCCAACAAGCTACTGTTAGCCGCCAAGTCTTTGTAGAAATCATCCGTTTGAATGTGATACACTAGTGAATCTAGAAAAAAGAATGATATATTAATATATTAAATACATGAGATTATTTTAATTATATTTACCTGTGTCGGTATACATAAGAGTTAATCTAGGGCAATAGTGTTTCTTCATTACATTGTAATGATAGTCATACATCATTGTTTTTGATATGTCCAGCACTGCAAATCCTGAAAAATAATAAAATGTGTTAATAGATGTATGATAAAAGTGGTAAAAAGTATATTTACCAATATATATAGGTTTATCGAATCTAATAATTTTATTCTCCAAAGCGACAGCGTTCAGGTTTTCATTGTAATTGGTGCAGTGTTTGAATGTACACTTGTTAATCAGTTTCTGCAACCTCCTCTCACACGACACCAACTCCATCTTCATCTCCTTCCTCTTCAATTGCATAGTCTTCCCTAGAAAATCCAACACAAAATATCAGTAAAAATGTTTAATACATAGTATTTAGTGACTTACCAAATACAGCGTTATTCATCAACTTAAAGAAGTAGTCACACCCCAAGCCACAGCTTTTTCTTTTAAAGTAGAATCTTTTGACTTGAACCTATCCCAGGCCCGCTGCTCTAATATATAATCGGCTTTGTTACGATCTGCGATAGAGTTGCTATGTTTGTACGCAATATCGTGGTCTCTACAAGCAGAGTCCAGAGGGTTTATACCTTTATCACCACGTGCTAATCGTTTTCCTAAATTTGTACCAGGTCCACAGTATTGATAACCTAAAATATAAAGTTATTAGAAAATATAATATTATCGGATTTATAATATAATATACCAGGCACGTGAAGCTCGATCGGTAATTTGTTTATAAGCGTGTTGATCAGGCCACTGCCTTTATTCTTGCTGCTTCTTCGAGCGAGTGACATCGTGTACTGATTACATTCTCATCGTTGCTCAGTTATTTATAATGAAGTTCATCAAACAAAAAATAAAACTATCAGTTAAAAACGTGGACCCGCCTACATCGTTTATGAAACAAAGACACGGGGCGCTCCTACCTAATACGATACGTGCGCTTATCGTGGGTCCTTCTGGCTGTGGAAAAACAAATTTAATTTTCACTTTATTAACCAATATAAACGGAATACGATTTCACAACGTATACATATATTCAAAGACATTGGATCAACCTAAATATAAAATGTTGAGTGATATATTATCAGATATTGATGGTATAAAATTATTTACATTCTATGAAAACGAACAAGTTATTGAACCTGAGAAAGCTTTACCAAAGTCTGTGTTTATTTTTGACGATATTATTACTGAAAACCAAAAGATTGCAAGAACTTACTTCTCCAGAGGGCGTCATAATTTAGTTGATGTATTCTATCTGGCTCAGAGTTATTCAAAAGTACCAAAACAACTTTTGCGCGATAATGCTAATTTTATTGTATTATTCAAACAAGACGAAACTAATTTAAAGCATGTATACAACGAGCATTGCTCTGGCGACATGTCATATTCAGAGTTTAAAGACTTTTGCACTTCGTGTTGGCGTCAGGGGAGATTTGAGTTTATCGTCATAAACAAAGACTGTGAACGCGACAATGGACGATATCGTCATGGATTCGACACATTCGTTGTTATATAAAGTGTTGTTATTGTGGAAATGCTTCATTCACAATCATGGCTGTCAGTGGTGATGTACTTGGAGAACTGATTAAAGCCAAAGAAAATATCAAGCGTAAGTATACAGCATTAAAACAAGGAAAAGCCGACATTCATTCATTAGTATCAGAAACGTTAAGTCCGATTATCGAACCATTAGAAAAAATAAAACGTATCGGTCCATCAACATTTCAAGCTCCACCTACACAGCAAGACATTGATATTCAAGATTCTCAATATTTTAACGACACAGACGATTCGCTAGCTTTTAACGACTGGTTTAAGTCTTACGATATAGACAAGACGTATGGACCTAAAATACAAACAAATGGAAGTGCACACTTAGGTAAAAAAGAAATTAAACTCGTTGATAATACGTTAACTATTGAAGATACATCATATCCACTAACACAAGGACTTGGTAATTTAATATTTTCAAAATCTCCAAAATTGTACACCAAAAACGATTTAGAAACATACAAGTCTATATTAATTCAAACATCGGCGCATCTAAAAGCAGATGGGAAAAAAATTTAAAAAGGCGGAAATAAATATACAGATATAATCCAAAATCTGTTTCCATCGGGCTCTGGGCTGTCAGTTAAATTACAAAAACATAATTTAGTATACTGGAACGAACCTAATGAGCTAGTCGATCGATTGCGATTACTCTTAGCATCTCAAGCTGCTGGTAATACAGGCGTTTCGAATGAAATACTCTCGATTTTCGAAGAATTGCGTGAAGCAGGCTTAATAAAACGTATTCCAAATGTCTAAACGTGATATAGCTTATGAACTCCACAAACCAGCGAGAAAAAATTATACAAGGCGTAGAGTTAATGTTTACGACAAAAACGATCTATGGCAAGCCGACTTGGTCGAAATGATACCGTATTCGAAAAAAAATAAAGGCTATAAATATATTCTATGTGTTATAGACTGTTTTACTAAATTTGCATGGGCAATAGCGTTAAGATCTAAAACTGCTAAAGAAGTTTCCAGCGCAATGTCTAAAATACTGCTTAAACGCTCACCAAATCTATTACAGCTCGACAATGGTAAAGAATTTTATAACTCAACATTTGATGCGTTAATGTCTAAATACAGCATACACAAATATTCTACGTACAGTACTATGAAAGCGTGTATTGTAGAACGTTTCAACCGCACATTGAAAGAAAAAATGTTTAGAGAGTTTACGGCACGTGGCTCTCACGAATGGGTTTCTATTTTACAGTCGTTGATTAACGAGTACAACAACTCAAAACATAGGACAATAGGTATGGCCCCAGTGCAAGCTGATACAAATCCGGCATCTGTCGTAATTAAACAACGAAAAATTATTAATGGATCAATCAAATTTAACGTGGGTGATAACGTTCGTATTAGTACGTATAAAGGTGTATTTGCAAAAGGTTATTTACCGAGCTGGTCTACAGAAATATTCAAAATTGTTAAAATTAATGAAACATTACCTACTACTTATCAGCTACAAGACTATACTGGAAAACCAATTGCTGGTTGCTTTTATTCAGAAGAAATATTGAAAACAAACTATCCAAATGACTATTTAGTAGAGAAAATTATCCGTAAGAAGGGGGATCAAATTTTTGTCAAATGGCTAGGGTTTGATAATACACACAATAGTTGGATAAATACAAGTGACATTAGAAAATAACTTCAGTCGAGCTACAGACATGAACGTGTTTGGTAGTTCTCAGTCTGGTGAAACAAAAAAAAATATTTCAAATCTCGAACAAATTGTTAAATCGTATTCGAATAAACTCGATAAAATTGAGCATTTACTCGAAAAAAATCATAAATCCATTCAAATTCAAGAAGAACAAGTAGAAGCGATACAATTGACATGTATATAAATAGCTGAGCATATGACAAGAGGTGAAGTATCATTACAATCAATCAAAGAAAGTACAGAAGCGTTGAAAAAAATAATTCCTGCTATACTGAGCCGTCTTAACACAATAGAAACTTATTATAAAGACAAGCCATAATGTCTTCGGCCATCTTGGACATGCAATGCGTTCTTGGATTTAACAATAAATACATGATTAAAGAAATGTCTATAGTAGACACAGAAACTTGGGCGACCCAACACTGGATTTTTAAACATTCAAAATCGATGGAGGATAACAAAAGTCGTAAAACCAACAAGTGGCTGGAACGTAATTTTCATCAACTGCCTATAGAATACGGTGATATCGAGTATGAAGAACTCGGAAGAATATTGAATTCATTAAAGTTCAACAGCATTTACGTCAAAGGTGAACAGAAAAAACAAATTCTTATGGAGTATATACCACACGTCGCACTCATCAACATTGAAGACTTGGGCTGCCCTCGTTTAGATCAAATATGCGATGACGAAACTCTACCTTGTTGTATTTTTCATATGGAATTTAATCCTAAACAATGTACATTTTATAAAGTTTTTGCTATAAGAAAATGGTTTATAAATAATTCTTAAAAATATAACAATAATATTTTAACATTGGTTTTTTTTATTTCACATAGGTAACCTAACATTTTCAATACATGGTTATAGATAACAAAAATATACAAATTCTTAAAAATATAACAATAATATTTTAACATTGGTTTTTTTTTATTTCACATAGGTAACCTAACATTTTCAATACATGGTTATAGATAACAAAAATATACATGTTATTTTACAATATAACAAAAAATATATGCATTAATCTAAATCAAGTATTTACAAATTAGAAATATATACAGTATTTAATTATTTAGACATGCACCCCCTTAGAAGTAATCTCATTAAATCTTTCTCTTCATCGTTCCAGTTCTGTCCTCCTTCTTCTAATTCAGGCCAATCAACAATCTGATCGTTATCATCCCTATAAAATTATAAATATAAGTAAAATAATTTGAAAAATATAAAATGATTTAAAAACTTACTCTAAACTATAGTGTCCATGTGCTAGTGTGTGGACTTTATCTTCTAGCACCACTCTTTTGTCATCGTAGCTGTTATATGTTAATTTTTTAGTCTTAATCGTCATGAGTTGATGTTTGAATGACCGTATTGAAACATTCTCCTTGTACGTCTCTAATCCTTCTTCCCCAAACAAACACTTAACATGATCCTCCAACGTCATGTGGTTTTTAAGTTTTAACCACATGCTGTCTTACACCCTTCGCCTTGATCTGCTCTCTCGCCACATCCTCTTCTCCTGTATTTATGTTGTACGCATATGATTTTGCACGTAGTGCACAAAACTCTGTCATTATATGTCCTTTTGCTTCATCAGAGAAAAACCCGGGCACCTTCTTCCTAGCTGTAGTGTAGCACGGATGGGTAGGAGGCAAGTCCGCCGTGTCTAATCTATCCATCAAGTTGGGATTCTCAATCAAGTCTTTGTAAAAATCTTCAGTTTTAATATGGTATACCAACGAATCTGAAATAATAATTAATATATATACATATACACACACAAGATAATAGTTTTAGTATATTTACCTGTGTCAGTATACATAAGTTTGATATTATCACCATAGTGCTTCTGCATTACGTTGTAGTGATAATCGTACATCATCGTCTTGGAAATGTCAAGTACAGCAAATCCTATACAAAATATGTAAATAAATGATAAACATGTAATTTAAAAAAAAAAAAGTATATTTACCAATATATATAGGCTTATCAAATTTGATTATTTTGTTTTCCAACGCCACCGCGTTCAGGTTTTCTCTATAGTTGGTAGCATGTTTAAATGTCGTCTTATTAATAAGTTTTTGTAGTCGTCTCTCACACGACACCAACTCCATCTTCATCTCCTTTCTTTTAGACTGCATTGTTTTACCTGTAAAAATAAAATGTTAATAAAATCAGAATAAATAGTATAAAGTAACATACCAAATACTGCATTATTCATTAATTTGAAAAAGTCTTTCTCAAAGTCGTTCTGTGCCTTCTTCCTCATCTCTGTGTTTAAGTTAATGTAATCCGCCAACCATGCAGACTGGCTAAATTCTAAAACTCTATGCACCTATAAATTAAGATATAATGTTAAAAATTTAATTTAATTTAAATCTTGTAAAATAAAAATATTTACTTTTTCAACTATTAACCCATTTTCAATTGCCTGTTGTAGGTTCCGGTAATGTATAATATAATTTTTCTTCTGCTGAAACGTTGCCATCAATTTTTTCACCTTCGACCCGCGTGGTATACCGTTTTGTGGCAGGAAGGGCAGGTCGTTATGTTTGTCGTGTAATTTTTGCGGGTATGAGACATCAATTTCGTATACTCGCCCTTTGTCTGATGTGTCGTTTAAATCAGCTAATCCGTTAAGAGACGGTTCAGCCCAATTGAAGTCACCGTATGGCATATACTGACACATAGCCCAGCCATAGAGATTATTACCTGTAAAGTTTAAGTTTGTAAAAAATGAATAAATAAATAAATAAATATATTTACAGTCCTGGAATATCAACCACGATTTCTCCTTAGTTTCGTCATAGTCTGGGGTATTTATATTATTCGCTTTGGCATGTCTCATGCTTGCCTGCACTAATCCACCACGAATACCTAAAAAATTAATAAGATTATTATTATATTCATATTTTATAAATAATATACTAACCATTCTCATACATTAATAACATATCGTAATCACTCAATAGCTCCAACTTTTTCCCGGTAAACTTCAACATCGCGTCAAAACTCAATCCTGGTGCAGTAAAATAATACGCCGCGTCCAAGTTGTATGTCTTTATGCACACATCACGAACATTTTCAAAGACGTCCGCCAACAGCAACACGTCGATTTTCAAGTACAGATCACTGTACTCGCCCAACGTCTTGCAGCCAAAGTGGTCCCAGACCTCCTTTGCATGCGTGTATTCCTCCTCTTTTATTCCCGACTCGTTTAACCTGCTATAAAAGTCTCTCTTTTTCGGTAGTCTCTCTTCATCCAACCTGCTCCAACTATCTGTGTACTCGTACGGGTACACTCCCTTCCGAGTCACGAGCGGCATATCGACAATATTAAAAACTTTAGCGGTCTCACGGAAGTTCTCCAGACCTGGTGTTACAAGATTTTTAGCTAGAGTTGATAGTCCTGATGCCATGAATCTAAAAGTGTCTATGAAACGGATTTGGAATTTACTTGACACATATTTAGAGAATGATATGTATTTTTCCTCAGTGTTTGGTATTACTCTAATAGTCTGGGTGTCATAACCAAGTTCTGTGACTATCAGATGCGCGTCATAGTTGGACAAATTATGGAAGTAGCACGGTACAAAAACGGGTGTTTGTAGTTTTTGGTTGCATACATTGCAGAGAGCTTGACGGTATTTTCCTGTGAGATGGCAATGGTCAGCTGTCTTACGATATAGTACCTCTGAAGGTGGGGTAAACTCAATTTTGCATAGATTGCAGTGCGTCGCTGCTTCATGAACTTGTATGTCGTCTGCGGACATATTTATCGGAATATTAGTCTTCAATAATTTCTCAATCTTCAACGATATATCCGTCACGGTTTCGACAAAATGTCTCGCCACATCAGGCTGACTCTCACTTCCTCGATATAATATTGGTTCCGTTGGTATCTCGTGTCTCGCTAATAGCTCTGTCGGTACGTCATTGCTCGCCTTCACAATGAGTTGATACCTCATCGCTTCATGTCTGTGCATTATTTTTGTATTTCCCCCCTTCTTCTCATCCGTCTTCATAAGTATAGTTTCGAAATCTGCATATATTACTATAGGATGTCTCTGAGTATTTCTCCATGCTTCAAATTGCAGACACTCCCCCTCCTTAGGCATCACCTTTATCATCAACATTCAAGCTCAGGCATGAGCGAGCGGAGAAAGTTGGGATAATTTCGAACGTTGTTAATATTTTTGGCATAATACCACACGATTTTTCGATTCGCTGACGAGGAAATTTCAGTGAACCCAGGAGTCTTAACCATGTCCATCTTAATTTTTTTTGCTCTAGCAGCCGACACGGTGTTGGCAGTCGAAACACGTTTCCCGTTAACGGCAACGGTGTAAGAATCTTTAAAAGAAAAAAAATCCTAATTAGTATCTAATGAAAATAAAAAAAGTGGTATCGAATCTAATCAACCTTAGTTTATAATATAACGATATATGTCTTTGTGTAATTAATCCACGGCGGGTAAATTATTTTAATAATCTAATTAATTCGGGTTTCAAAACTAACCTGTATCTTCGAATTCGTCCATAGCTGCCATGCAAATCTCGTCCTCGGACATCATGTTCGAGCCACCAGCAGGAACATCGGGGACAAATATCTGCGGCGCGATTTGAATATCTCCCTGCAGAGCGGCAAGAGGTGCGAGCTGTTTGACGCTTGGACGTGCTGGTTGAGCGGTGATCGGCGTAGCTGGTCTCAAATGAGCCGGAACGTTGACGATACCTTAATATAAATTAATATTGTATACGATAGAAATAAAACTTTATATTATTAATACATACCATGAATGTTCTTCGTATGTTTGATGAGGCCAGACTTGTATGTGAATGTCGAAGGACATACAGTGCACGGAAAACGTATACCCGCATGCTTCTTTTGATGGTTAGTCAAATTTTGTTTCATGGTGAAAACCGAAGGGCACTGTTCGCATTGAAACATTTTTAAAATGTTTAAGGTAATGATGATAGAAAAACGAAAACGAAAAGAAAAACACTTGTAAAAATTTTTCAACGTTGGAAATTTTTTAAAGTTCGAACGAGAACGATGAATGTGTCGGGTAGACTAAACCGTTTCAGCTATACTCGGTGATATATATAAACAGACGTACGCTAATGCTTCTTGTGGTAGATACTTGTATTATTATTAGAGGTGGCTATTAAGACATCCTGGCTATGACAATAAGTAGGCTATTAGGGTTAATGTATTTTTCATTAATTGGTATCTTCTATTCGATATACTATAGGTATAATTATTGATTATTTTATAATGTTCGGCGAGCGTGCGAACCGATGGCTCCTAATGTCAATACGTGCAGCTGCAATCTATTATTAAATGTTTCTTTTGCAGTTTTATGTAAAGCTATGGCAAGTATACATCAGAATTCGAATCTCTCCAAAGTCTATTTTTAGTGATAACACTGATATGATATACAAACACGTTCGCGGTAACTGATAACGTATATTTTATAATGATAACACTGATATTATACAATTCAAAATAAGTAATACGTACCTGTTAAATAGGGTAAGTTATTATTATAAAGTATATGTGTCGGGGTGGCGCAGTGGTACGGTGATCGCTGGCCGAACCGACGGACTCGGGTTCGAATCCCGGTCCGGAAAAAAATTTTTAGTTTATTTTCGGCCGGTGGCGGCGTAACATGTGATAAAATACGATAACGGAAATAATATGATAACAGTGACAAAATATGATAACACTGATAACAATAATATAAGTCACGCACGTACGCGAGCAGCGGGCGGTGGGGTGAGGCATGAGGTTCAGCGGTTGTGGGTTGTGGTTGTGGTTGTGGGTTGTGGTTGTGGTTGTGGGTTGTGGTTGTAGTTGTGGGTTATGGGGATAATGCAAGGATAATGGGACGGAAATAATATGATAACAGTGATAAAATATGATAACACTGATAACATGTGATAACAATAATATAAGTCTGCATACAGGCCGTTTCGGGGTCCCTCTTATAGTTCGGTCCGCGCTCCCCTTGCCTAGTGATACGGTATCTTTGTTCTTACGGATGTGGGTGGTCTATGTGGCCATCGACCTAACTACGCATTTGCGAAATTTCTAATCTATTTCCCGCATTATTAACATGTATTGTATGCTAATTTGTGAACTGTCAATTCAATAAAATAATCATACTGTTTTTTTTTATATTAAATTTCCTTTTAATATAAAGCTATCGCATATATCACACCCGCCTATTCTACATGATTACGAAACCCGTGCTGACCTATTGTGGTATTATTTCAACCAGAAAGGTTACTTAGTTTTTGTTTAATATATCTGCCCATATATCTACAGTATATTATGTTAAGTATGCTACCTGTCGAAATGTTGCGTAGTAACTTGCTTACTACATCTCCCCCTTTAAAAGTTCATTTTTATCGTCTAAACGAGAAAAATTAACTCAATTTCACTTTTTGTTAATTTCCGTTACTTCAAGCACCTTCCTATAGAAAAATTTTACATACATTAATTATTACATTTTTATGTTTACATATTATGTTTGTTTACAATTATATGATTTGGATACATTGTTGTTTACAAAAATTCACAGTACAATATTATTATCAAAAATATAAAGTACAATATTATTATCAACAAAAAAATATAAAGTACAATCCACGATATATTCTTTTGATATTATATGTGTTTACAATATTGACATTCTATTGCTGTTAAGTTATTACAATATAAATTTAATTATTATTTGTGTTAGTATTCTCTATGTTTAACATTATATATTTTTTTTCAATCATAATCTTATCCTAGTGTTAGTTTATTGATATAATATGAATTCTTAATCCTATTACAATATATTCTTTTTCATGCAATATATATATCATATTAATACGTATTTTCCAAACACCATGTTAATAATCATAGTTCCTTTATTCATTACGTTTATCTTTTATTATTCTTATAAAATGTATTCTTAAATTTTCTTTTTTTTTTTTTTTTAAATTTTTTTTTTCTTTAATATATTTATTTCCCATAACTTTATCCTTATCTAACATAAACTTCCTAATTAACATTTGTCTTTATCTATTTTACTACAGTTCCAGACCAGCAATAAACTATCCAATCAAAGTTGTATTTCTGGTCCAGTCCAGCATTAAAATGATTTTATTCTACTGTAATCGCTGCATTTGTTTTTCATCTTGTTAATTGGAATCCTTAGCATTCATTGTGCTATTTAATCAAAGTGTCAATTTACACTAATGACTAGATTAACAAGACTTTATTCATATAATATTTTCTTATTGAAATTTTTATTCATTCGATCCGTTGATGATCGTGTTCAAGAGTCCATTCTTATCAAGACTTTTAAACCTACCACCAACAGATCAAATGCTTTCTTTCTTTTGTCTTTAATTCTTCCTATGAGTATTTCAATCCGTCCGGAATATGATAACATGCCAAAGATCGTCATTCAATAACATTAGATCATTATGCACCTTATCACATGTCGAACCGACTTTAAAAATTTTTTGATTTCGATTGTTTTTCTATCTTGTTCGGGATATAATATCATGCCATAATCACGACTCACTTTTTTTGATTACATGACACAATATTATACTCCGACTCGATTTTAACTTCAATATTCCTATTTATCTGTAATTTATAGAATTTATCTGTATTACCATATTATAATTACATTAAAATGTTGTGTACAACTTCCTATTTATATATAAAAGTTTTAATTTTTTTTCAATTTTTACATTTATTTCAAGCTTTGGATTAGTTTGCTGTTGAATAGCCCCAGTTATCGGACCCATAGTATTATTATTAATTTATTACTTTAATGTTACAAATAATATTTCCATTATGTCATAACATCTTATATAAGTGTTTTAAGATTTGAACTTTAAATTATTCGAAATTTTTTTTATGAAATTTGCGTAACCCTGCCTGCCGACCATTGTATTAATAATACATTTGGTTAGCCTCACGTCCGTTTTTGGGTCGTGAGCGTATGTTATTTTATGCTTTTTCGTACATACGAGTCCACGGGCTTCCGTCAAATTTAAAGTTCTACCATTTTTTCTAAAATACCCTACATCGTGCTCGAAAAAATTTCTTTTGTTTCATGTTCTTTTAGTTTTTCGAATTGTACCGTAAAATTTCCTGTAAAATACTTATCATAACATGTTATGTTTAAAATTTCAAATTCTAAGTTTAATCTTTTCAAAACATTTCTGTCGGAATTTCCATTCCATAATACTACTATGTTCCGTTTTCCTCCTTTTAAAATGTAATTTTTTATATATTCTGGAGATAAATTATTTAATTTTCTATTCAAACTTTTATCCAACTGCATCAGACATGCCGTCCTTGTCATTTCCTTACAGCTGAACACCCGCATGATCTCCCTCTTAGCCAACAGTAATTCATGAACTTTCATCTCTCTTACTCGTTCATGAAGTGGCAAGAGTAGCGGTCTCCCTTCTAGTTTTCTTATCTTACATCTGTCCAAACTGTTTGAAATGGCGCCAGATAGTAACACCATACTCGTTCTGTTTATTGGAGAGATCTCAAAAACCAATATGACGAACTTTATGTCCCTTTTTAATTCAAATTCGTTAATATAGTTCATTATAATTAATAACATTATTATTATCCTTATTCTAAACCTAATTATTTTGTATTACTATTCTATCTTAGAATTGTTATTAATTGTTTAACATGCTGCTTATTATATAATATATGTTAATTTATTATATTACAAATTATTTTATTGTGGGGGGTATATCCTTCCCCTCGACTAGGTTTCGTTCGTCTACTTCATTTACTTTTGGTTCTCAATTATCGCACTTTGTTCTAAATCTAGATTTTCTCATTTTCATCATTTCGTAATGAGGTTGTCTTAACGTCGTCAACCTGCACTTATATGTTATATAAATAAATATTATTAACATTATCGAGAATAATATTAATCCTAATGTCAAATATAACAAATAGTTACGAGTGTTTCCTACATTTTCTTGTCCTGCTTGTTTTATTATCTCGTTATCTATTTCGTTTTGTATAAAATCTATAGAATGTGCTATTTCGGGAACTTTGTCTAAATTATGCGAATCCTTTTTAATTACCAATCTAGGCAAATTTATATCTTTTATTTTGCTATAGTGCGTTTCACGAAATAAGAGACTCGATTCCAGCGCTACCGGTGGACAAACTTTTGAATTTCAGTGTCGATCAAACTTTTCATGTGCGCGGTAAATTTGAAATTATACGTACATTTTAATATGCACGTAATAACAATTATTATTATTACGTGCATTATTATTTAATATTTTTATTTGTGAAAAAATATATTATTTACCAATATGTTATATATTTATATCATATAATTTTATATACATATTATTCATAACCTCAATAAATAATAAAACTACTATGAATAATTAATTAACACAAATAAGTATCAAATAACAATTAAAATTTTATTCCTTGTTATTAGGTTGAAAAATATTTATAAAAAAAAATACAAGGGTTATAACAATTAAAAAAAATTAGTTAAGTAAAAATAATTAAAAGTCTTCGTCGTCATCTTCACTGTCGCTGGTTTCATCGGGATTTATTGTTATTATTATTGGTTCTAAAATTTCGTCACGTAAACCTTCTTTTATGAAATCTGATTCTTGCAATTCTTCGCAGTGCTTGACACAACGCTTCCAATCTTCGACCGTAACCGAGTCTATGACTTCGTTTACAAGTTTTTCGACATCGGCAATTTTAAATGTGGTGTTCAATTCGGCAACCTTATTTTTGATTTGAGCCCATATGAGCTCGATGGGATTATACTGACAGTGGTATGGTGGCAATCGTACAACCGAATGTCCCATTTGTAATGCAATGCCATCGAGTTCATACTCCTTTTCTTTGGGCATTGCAGCTTTTACCCGTTCACGTAACTCACTCAGAGTTTCAAGTGGAGAAAAATCGATACTTTTATCGGATAACCACTGTTGGATATCCGCTTTTCTCGCGTTCGGGGTTCGTTTGGTCTTTCGACAATTTTTTAAAATAATTATAAACCTTAAAAATTGTGTCTTTTGTTTGCGAGTGAATATCAACACGTACCATTATTAAAAGAATAAACACCGTATTTTTGAATATCCGCGGGCTAATGGCAATCAGTGAAATAAAAACGATAACGGAACAACAATATTTACAATAGTACGTTAATTAATGTGAATCACAATGATATCAAAGTACAAAATAAACACGTGTGATGTGGTGTACACTGTACACGTCAATAATATTATCATTAATCTGGTATCATTTTGTTATCAAAATATCCAGTGGTGTATAAAACGGTGAAGCATACAATAGCAGCAGCTGCAATCTGAACCATTAAACTGCAGCTGCAATGCTGTCTGAGCACACAGCTGCTGTACAATTTTCGCGCGCATTGTAGTGCACATTTTGAGAAGCCCTACCGATTTTTGTCCGCCGGTCGCGCTGGAATCGAGTCTCTTATTTCGTGAAACGCACTATAGGTATCGTAAAGACTATATTTCCCGATCCTATTTTTGGTATAAAATGTACGTAATATTTTGATCTTATGTCTTGTGTAGGACTTAGTATTATATCATTTCCGTATGCCCTACAGTCCGAATTTATCGTAATTAACCATTGGTTTTCTATTCTCTGAATATACGGTTCGGCGATATTCCGACACGTGATTGTCAACGTTTCTCCCTTTGTCGTATATATCCATGTATTCGCATATTTTAACTTGAAGAAAATATCTTTTGTTAGTACTAGTACGCCTGATTTGCAAGTTTTTAGTAATACGTCCGGATTTTTAAATAACGATATCTCACATGGATTCCTACTACTAGAGTGCACTACGGGTGAAAACTCAGGACATATTGTGAATATTTCTGTCTCTTTACGACTTAAAAGCTGCGTTTCCGTAAAAGTTGTGTACCTACTCTTCCCGATTTTTCGTAATTCCTACATATTAAAATTCTGGTTTAAGAATAATACTATGATTTTTATTCACTACCCCGTTTATACGTGTTTCCACCGGCTGTGGTATCGGAAGTATTCTATATAACGTAAGCTCCAATTCTGTTACCAGCGGTATCTTTATTAAGAAAACTATCTGGTTATCTTTATAAAATACGGCCATTTTCGTAATCTTACTTAATTCGTATATCTCGTTCGGGTCAGTACCCATAGGTAAATTTAAGTTAATTGGTAATTTCAATTTAATTTGTGCCAAATGATCTGCCAGTTCACGCGGAGTCATTAGACTCGGGTGTAATACTCCTGACCTAGCTGCTGTTATTATCGCGCCCAGAGACATAGTCTCAAAAGAAAATTGTGATAATAATGACGTAAATATACCTTGTATTTTGTTCGAAAAAACCAATGTTTCGAGAGTATTTGTTTTATTTATTAATTCTCCGGTCGTCCCTTGTTTATTTACCAATTCCGTATATAATCTAGTTACTTCCCCAGACGTTGTACTTATACCTTTAATTGTTTGGTCCTTAAGCATATGTAGCATACGTTCATTAGTTTTTTCTATTTGTCCTATCTCCTCCACCGATTCTTTTGCGCACTCTTCGTCGCAAACCCCAAATAGCGTTTTCATTGCGGACCCTAAAAAATTAATTTTCCACACACGCCTTTTCCTACTATGATATGTGGTCGTTTCGCCCGAATGTTCTGCGTATCTACCTATTGATTCATACATTTTTTCACGTTTTAATGAAATTTCTTAAAACATTATTTTAAACATATCGTCTAATCCCGAGCACATTTCATATGCTGTCGCATTATTTTTACATATATTCGTCATTATATTTATTTCCGTTTTTAGTTTATCGTGTCTGTTGTCGTAATTTATTAACGGCAAATACATGATTAACTGCCATGTAGCTCCTGTTAACCTTACCGTCCCGTAATTTTCGTAATACATCATTGTTTGGTTCCTAAATTCTTCCACTTTATACGGAAGTTGACTTTGACTTTTTAAAAAGAACCTAAAATAATATATACATATACATTAGTTATGAATGTCACTTATATTTCCTATACTCGTCTCTCGAATTTGGTCACTATGAATTTGGAACGTACTAATTGCTTAATAGTCATATCGACAGTGATGCCCGGTGGTCGCATGTTCTTATAGAATATTGTCGTGACACCCACCGTGTTTCACTGTCAACCCCCCAAAAATCAACTAGTGCATTCCATTACTCATTTTTTTCTTTTTTTTCATATTTACTCACTGTCACTAAATCCTTCTAACTCGTCCATATTACTAAAAAAAACTATTCGAAACTATATCAAGTCCCTCTACACTACTATAATAACTATTTACTATATCTAATTCTTCCCTAACACTCATAATACTATTAACCTAAACTAGTTTGGACTATTTTGGTGAGTGCTTATATTTTGTATTTCTGTGTTGTACGTATTATTAGCCACCATAGCTGGCGGCTTCCAAAAATTATTAATGATGATTTCGTGTAAATATAATAGAGTATGAATTATACTTACACTGTATGAGATTTTCATTTAATTATTATCTGTCTTATCTTTAGTGGTATTGGACTGTGCATGTTAGTAGTATATTTTTACATGTTTTGTGTTGAATGTGTGTTGATGTTTATCATTTTTTTTCTTTATTTCTTAAGTGTTAGACTAATATATAAAGTAATTTTTATGTTATTGAATTGTTGAATTCCATTTTAAGCCAAGGAAATGCTAGATAAATTAAATATATTTTATTGCTGCTATATGATGTTTTAATTGTGTGCCATCTTGTGGTGAATTATACTATCTTTATGCAATTTTATTGATATAGAATATAGATGCTAATTTTGAATAGTATAGTGTTAACGGAACATATTTATGATTCACATAATAATGTAACTTTTTCTAGAAATACATAACCTATGGTAAAAAGGTATAATTTGAAAAAGTTGTAAAAAAAAAATATGTACAGTATATATATTTACATAACAAATAACAATAGTAATTACTTATGAGTTATAACTTATAACTATTAAAAAATTAATTGTACCTACTTAACAAATATAATTAATCAATATATGTACAGTTATGTATTTATGTCACAAACGCACAACATAAACCTTAGGTATATGAAAATAAAATCATAATACATATAGAACACAATAAGTACTTATAAAATAATAAAAATAAACTCTTTATAAATGCCAAAATATGGCTATAATGATGCATACCAGTACAATGTGAATATTTTGATTTTATTTAATTTTCAGAAAAATTATGTTATATTTTAATGTAAATTCTAAATATAGTAATAACTAATAAGTATTTTCAAATTGAACAGTTTTTGTACAACACTAAATTCTTTATAAAACCTGCATAGTGCAAATATTGACCACAGATTTTAACTTTGAATACAACACTAAGGTCTAAGAAGTGCTTCTAAAACTGTTACTTGACTAGTTTAAAATTTAAAATTTAAAATTTTTAAGTTAAAATCGTTTAAATTATTTCAGGTAAATAATTTAATAGTCCAGTATATTGCGAAAGGCTTTGTAAATGGTTGGTCCTCACAATACTGTTTGTTTACTTTACTTTTCGTAAAGAAAATACTAATTCTGGTCATCTCCCTGAAATTGTCGTATTTGTTTATCATGGTGGATGATGTGTTTTGTACCTATATAAATATTTAGTTTTGGAATTACAAGTGACGTGCGTTATTAATCATTATTTTGATATTAGTTTTACTCATATAGTCATGATATACCTACTTAATTTTAATTTAATCATTTAGAACATCTGTCTTAGATAAAATATTATTTTATAAGAATACCTATTGTAATTTTTAAATTGATTTATAGTATTCTTTATTCCTTGTATAATTGTATATAATATTATATTATGTTTATTTATCATTAACTAGTTAATAATAAAAACTCCCTATCTCCAATACAAGCTGCATAATAAAATATTCTATTTAAGTTATATTGTCCTCCAGTGGCGTCCGCAGGGGGGGGGGGGCTAAAGGGCTGAAGCCCCCCCCCCCATTGCCCGTATTATTGTTACTTTTTCAAAAAAATATTAATCAAGTTAAACTGTCAACTATAGTAAGCAAGAAGTAAATTTCATATATGTCTTACCAGAATGAATTCATTCTTGAAAGAACATTGTATTTGCATACCAATTTTCATAAATTATCTGTAATTTTTAGGTAAAAGTATGAACTACTTGTATGAAAGACCTTGTATTAAATTGTCTAGCCTTAGCTATATAATATATTTTATATTTTATAAGTTTTGAACTACAAATTAACTGTCATTTTGACAAAATTTGAACTTTAAATGCTTATAAGTAGGGTTAGGATTTATATGCTCTAAAAAACTATTAAATATTCCCTAAAAAATATGCTGATATGTTGTAAAAATTACTTAAATATGCTCCAAAAAAAGTTGGTATATGCATTTATAAAAAAAAATTATGTAAAAACGTTTATTCAAAAAATGAGAGGTTAAAAAAATTTTAAAGTGCTAAATATTTAAATTATAAGTAAAATAATAAAATAGTATTTATATATTAAATTTTTGATGGTTTTGATAGTCGATTTTGTTCTTTTTTTGTAACAGAACAAAATCAAAAATATATTTACAACGTTTAAAACATCATTTTTAATTTAACTGACTTACCAACCAAATTAAATTGAATTCAATCTTAAAAATGTCGATGAATAAAAAATTGAAGAAAAAACATTTCATTCATTTTCTGTAACAAAATTGAATAAATTATTTACTTAAGATATTTATTTTATTTTAAAATTAATTTTTTCAATTGACTTACCATTAAAATGTGAATTGCATTGGATAATCAACGTCTTTTTAAAATTTTCGAAGGTAAATCTTCGTCGATTGTCAGCTAAAACAGTTTTATACGTCGAAAAACTTCTTTCGACGTCCACTGAAGACACGGGAGCATACTTGAAATATGGAATATCTGTCACTGTTATATTTAGGTCCATATTGGGAATTAATTCACGTGTACCGGAAATAATATCTTTTATGTTTTTCAATAATCCATATGCAGCATTTTTCTTGAGAACTGTGTTTAATTTATTATTGATTAATTTTCCTATACTCCCAGGTGTCTCAGATATTTTTTTTACAATTTCTTCAAAAGACGAAATATAATCGGCCAATAAGACGTCTTGTTTTTCCAAAAACGTAATTTTGTTTGGGATAAAACTAAAATGAGTTTTTATAAAAATTAAATTACCTTCTAATGTTGGTTCTTGAATAAGTTTTTTTACGTGTTCAATGGATACTGCATCTTCTTCATTTAACATATTTATAACTTCGCAAAATGCTTTGTAATTGTCACAGTAATATGTCGCAGCTTCTAACCATGTACCCCATCTGGTAATTATGGGTTGAGGAGGTAATGGTATTCCAGGAGCATTATTTTTAAAAATCAATACCCTTGAAGGTGCTTTTAAAAATATTTTTTTTCCATTTGAAATCAGTGAATCAATTTTTGGGAAATTTTTTCGAATTTCTTCGCAAACTCTATGCACTGCACATGTGATATGAATCATTTTTGTGTATAAAGCTGACAATGCTTTTCCCGCTTTCACCATGTACGGCGCTGCATCAGAAACAAATAGCAATACATTATCTCGTTTTATTCCTTCTGGCCATAAAAAAAGTGTTTCATCAAATAATTTACAAATTGTTTAATGTTTAGTTTGATCAAGAACTTCGGAATTAAAAAGAAAAGTTTTGCCTGGTGCATCAATTTCTAATGTTCCAATGATAACGTTTGCCACATAACGACCTTCTACATCAGTAGTTTCATCAATGCAAATCCAGATATTTTTATTATTTACGTACCTTTTAATACTATTATTTTTTTTTTATAAATATCCGTGACGTAATTTTTTCTTAATGTTGATTCATTCGGGATATCTTTGTTAGTATATTTTATTAAAAATTCAGACAAAAATTTTTTATTTAATTTGCTCAATGGAATATTTGCAGATAACATCATTTTACACATATCTTCGTTAAAAACTGAATGCTTTCCACAAATTGCATTTGACACTAAATTTTGGTTAGTTTTAATCGCATTTGTTTTTTAAACGATTTACTGCGCTTAAATGTTTGGCGGTTTTTAAATGTTGATTTACCGTGAATCTTTTTTGCGAGTTTACTCGTATGTCACATAATTTACAAAAAAGAATCTGGTTATCGGTAGAAAAAACACCCTCGTTTTCGGAAACGTATATTTTTAAACGTGCAGAATTAGATGCTGGAAGTTTAGGCATATTGATAAAATTTATAAAATTAATAGAAAAAATAAACAAGACTTTAACACGCGTTGGTCGACTAACTCGTTATACGCGAACCACAGTACTAATATGACAAAAACATTTTAAACATTTAGTTCAATAAAATACGATTTATCTTATCGATTTTATGTTCCACTCACACAGTCACGCCATAATTTGTATAGTGTTACCTAATGGTCCTAACAATGAGCGATAGATTATTTAGACATAAAGACAAGTTACGATAAACACAAACAATTAATATCTGGCAATGCATATCTGAAAACAGATAAGATGAAAATTGTTCTTGTCCGCTATATCACGGGCGTTTAACATTGGGTGAACATTTACGGCGATTGAAAACCAAAATTTTTACAAATAAACTCAAAAATATGCATTAAAAATCCAAAATGCTAAAATAATCATGACTTTTAAAAAATCTTCAAAATATGCAAAAATATGCAAAATAAAAATAGCACATTTTTAATTCCCAGTATATGAAACAGATTTTTATCTTACTAAGCTATCTTTTGGACTCACTAAAAAAATATGCAAAATGCTACAACATCCTAACCCTACTTATAAGAAATAACCATGGTGCCTATGTAGTGTTTGAAGTACCTATGAAATATTCCACAAAAACGTGACACTTTGAAATTATTTTACACAAATAAAAACACCATTTACTAATTTTTGTAACACAATGTTCAGTGTTCTAAATTCTAATGACAGAATTCAGTATTTATACAATAAACATGTATAATATTGTATACCTTCTTGTATCATTTAAACATTAAAATATTTAAAAATTTTGAATACCATTTTAAATGTATAATACCAAAGGTTAGGTATACATACAGGTCGTGGTGATCGGACGTGCTCGTGCGTCGCTCCCGCTTGTAACCGTTTTCTTCACTGGTTTTTAGTACACCGTTTTTTATGCGCCTAGTACCAATCGACGAGGAATTAAATTTCCGAGCGATAGATATAAACCGCGTTGAAATCGGTTCAGTTTCCGCCGAGAAAACTCAATTCTAGTGTTTTACGTGCGTATCTAGCTACCGGGTTACGCAGAACTCGATTTTCGTCTAAAAAGTGCGCGTTCGGGTTGGTGTCGGTTTTGAGTCGACCCGATTAAAATCAACCGGGTGCTCCCGCACCATTCTTTGCATCGGGCGCAGCAGCAAGTACCGCAGCCGTCGAGAAAATTCGTTTTTCCGGTCTCCACACCATCTGGGCTTTTCGAGGAAAACGGTGAGACCCAAGTTCGCGCGCGATAGCTCATCGAACGCAGCTTGGCGAGACGAAGCCGTGGACACTTCGTCCGCATTTTTCCGACAAATAGCGGGTAAGTAAACAGAGTTTTTCTTTACCCCCTATCCTTTCACACGGCCCCCCAAAGCCGCCGTGTGGAAAACGGGAATTCCGGCGCGACAGCTTTTTCTCCGTCGAGTATCAGCAGCCGGCACGTGACGTAGTGGGACAGGTGCACACACGTGGACATTAGTCGCGGAACGATCGACGGCGTACCTGTCCGCCTGCGGGAATTTTCGAATTCGCCCAACGTACATATACAGAGTGCACCCAGGCTACTCGTGTATAAGTAGTGTTGCAGCGACAAGCGTAAAATACGCAAATCAGTCAAAATACGCAACGCAGTTCATTGAAAAATGGTCGGAAACGGGTAGGACCAAGTTACTCGTGTTTGGTACACTCCCTGGTATATCATACTAAAAGTGACTTCCCCCCCCCCGTTTTCAGTCATTTTGAGTCAGCCATAACTCGGTGGGGAACCAACCCACAGAGTCCGTTCTTTCACCGATAATATTGGCTCGGCGCCCCTTACAAGTCCCTCCCAAGCCTGGCAGCATAAAATCCCTTCCAAGGGATTTTGGCTTCCACCGAAGGGATTCTTCAAAAACTTGACAAAAAACATCTGGGAGACAAACCGTTCTTCACAGCCAAGTTTGGTGGAAATCGGACCAATCCCATCCCTTCAGGGCCAGGGCAATCCCCTCGGATAGGGACAGTGAGTATCGGCGCATATTGGAATAAGCTTCTAGGTCGTTTATGGCCACTGGGAACTGATACCTTCGGATTTGGTTCCCACCCTCGGCCATGGCCCCCTCGGATGCTTCTAACCCCGGGCTAAAGCCAAGCCATCTAGCCGGGTCTGATGAGTGCGGACATACCAATCTGACTGCGGGCGGACCCGTCACAATTGACGATCTTAATACAGCGGCCGCGGTAGCCATAGAAACTGATATGACTGCGCTCAATATATCGACTATGTTGACCGCGGAGGCTAGGGAGCTGTCAATCCTGATGGAGATCAGGAGTACGGTCATTAAAGAGGAAGCCAGCATCAAGCGGGTGAAGGCGGATGGCGTGAGGGAGGCGATCAACAAGATCACCAATCTGCTGAACATCGTCCTGACGGAAAGATCAAGTCTCAGGAAAGCCAGGAGGATGCTTGTTGAGGCAGTGAAGACGAACGGTCCGTCACAACGTGACGTCAACATACTAGCCGTGGTGACGGAGTCTCTTGCCCGACAGGAAGCAGGCATTGCGGCCCACTCGCTGCAGCTTGAGACGATGGAAGGGATACTTACTTCCCAGGCGAAACACGTTGAGTTGACCAAGCCGCGAGGGCTCGCGGACGGTAACCAGGAGGAGTGGACTGATGTGGTGAAAAGGCGGCCTAAGAGCGACGGCCCTGTCGACCAAAAGAAAGAATCATAGCAGGCGCAAAAGATTGCGAGGCCGAGGAACCCAGCAATCTTAATCCGGACGGATGCTAAAGCTTTTCCAGCTCTAGCGAAGAAGTTGCGAGGCGACTCTAGTATCGCCTCCGGGAAAAAAATAAAAGCCATGCGCAAGACTCGTAACGGCGATATGCTACTAGAAGTTAACGAGCAGGAGACAACCATCGGCGCACTCAAGGAGGAGATATCTAAGCTGGTCGAAGGCGAAACGGTGACTGTCAGTGCGCTTTCGCAGAGGAGCGTGGTGGAGTTGAGGGATGTCGACAGTTGGTCGGACAGGGATGAAGTCACACAGGCGCTGGCCTCGGTGACAGGTCTACCAAAGAAGGATGTACAGATCATCAGTCTCCGCAAGGACTTTGGTTACTCCCAGGTGGCGGTTGCGCTACTCCCAGCGGCAGTAGCTCACAAACTAGTGGAGAAAGGCAGAGCGAGGATCGGGCTGGTGAACTGCAGAGTCCGCCTTGGGCAGACCCGCACTCGCTGCTTTAAATGCCTTGCTATGGGACATGTCTCCAAGAGCTGCACAGGGCCGGACAGATTGACCTGCTGCCGGAGATTCGGAGCTCTGGGCCACCAGGCCAAGGACTGCGTTGCAGAACGAGAAGTCGCGACGACGTTTACCAAGGTCCTAAACCAAGAAATAACAACGGACAAGCAGGCTTTGAAAAAAGAGGCATTAGGACACCAAGAGGTGATCACATCTCAGCAAAGGGAAGGAGTCCACACCTCAAGCAGCAGAAACATGGTCAGTATGATAAATATCATACAGATCAACGTTGACGGTGGGAGAAACGCTCAGGATCTCTTAATGGCTACAGCGAACGATCGTGGGGCTGATGTCATAATTATCAGCGAACCCTATCGCAGTAGATCAGAAGAGGAAGGATGGTTCCCTGATATTACAAACAAAGCGGCTGTGGTCATAGCCAATCCTACGACCCGGGTGCGAGAGGTGGGTCCTAGGAACAACGCAGGCTTCCGATGGGTTACCTTGGAAGAAGTCACAATATATTCATGTTACTGGTCACCTAACACTGAATATACCTTATTTGTAGATTTTTTGGACAGGCTGGAGGGCAGTGTTAGGAACGCCAAAGGAGTCGTTATTGTCGCAGGGGACTTTAACGCCAAATCGTCAGTCTGGGGAGATCATAGAGAAGACCCCAAAGGACGAGCATTAGCGGACATGATGGCCAGCATGGACATGGTGGCATGCAACCAGGGAGGCAGACCAACATTCTGTAGAACGTACAATGGAGGAATATCAAGGTCCCACATTGGCATAACCTTCGTCACAGAAAGCGGGAACCACATGGTCTGAGACTGGGAGGTATTGGAAGAGTATACGGGGTCTTTGCATAAATACCTTGTATACAAATTCTCAAGCGGAAAGCAGGTAGATATACATCAGCCAGGAACAAAGTGGGCATGGAGAAAGCTTGATAAGGGAAAACTGGCACAATACATAAATTCAAGCAACGTCGGTGAAGAAGAAGTAGATCCTATAGCTGCATATACTGCGCTGGACAGGTACCTTGTGGGGGCGTGTGACAGTTGCATGCCGGAAGGTCAGTATATTAGGGGAAAGAAACCAGTATACTGGTGGAGCAGTGATATAGCGGATCTGAGGAACAACTGCAAGAAGGCGAGGCGTAGAAGTAAGAGAGCGCGCCACAAATCGGTGGAGGTGCAGGAACAATGTCTGCAGGAATTCCAAACCGCGAGAAATGCACTTAGAAAGGCTATCAGAGGCAATAAAGAAGCATGCTGGAGGAACCTTTGCGAGCAAGTCGAGAAAGACCCATGGGGTCTCCCCTATAAATTGGTTACCAAGAAAATAATGGGTAAAAGACCGATCCCTGGACTCTCCATACCCGGAAGGTTAGACGCAATTGTAGAGGGATTATTCCCCAAGGATCCCAAAATCGTCTGGCCAACAGTAAACAGTTATAACCTATTCACGGACGTCTCGTGCGAGGAGATCCGGGATTTAAGTAAGAAGATTCCGTTGGGGAAGGCACCAGGACCGGACGGGGTGCCTGATGCGATAGTACGTGAAGTCGCTTACAAGAGACCGGAGATCATGCGGAATATTTTTAACTGCCTACTCAGGAACAGCATCTTCCCTACCCCGTGGAAGGCGGCCAAGCTGGTGCTCCTGCGGAAAGGAGACAAACCGTTAGAAAACCCGTCTTCATACAGACCAATCTGTCTGTTGAACACCATTGGAAAACTGTTTGAGAGACAGGTAAAGGGGCGCTTAGAAAAGCACTTGATCGAGAGCGGAGATCTCAACGACAGACAGTTTGGTTTTAGGAAGGGGTGTTCCACGGTCGACGCCATACAGAAAGTGATGGAAACGGTCGAGAAAGCTGGATCGGGACCACGATACAGGAGGAAGTTGTGTGTAGTGGTAGCATTAGATGTGGCGAACGCCTTCCATTCGGCGAGATGGTAGAACATCCTAAAGGCGGTGCGAGAAAGACAGTTCCCTCAGTACCTCGTCAACATCTTGCAGAGCTATCTTAGCGACAGGGAGGTCAATTATGAAGGAAAGGTTTGGCCTACTACATGCGGGGTTCCACAAGGTTCAGTCCTGTGCCCATTATTGTGGAACCTCATGTACGACGGACTCCTCGGAGTAGATACGGGCGGCAATGTTGACGGAAAGTCGTCTACATCCCTAGTAGCCTTTGCAGACGACGTGGCGGTAGTAGCGACGGGCCTCACCACAAGTATACTTGAGGAGGTGACGAATAACGCGCTGGCGAAGGTGGCCGATTGGATAGAAAATGGCGGATTAACCCTTTCAGCCGGCAAGACAGAAGCAGTGATGCTCACTAGAAAGAGAGGCTATGAAGTGCCAGTCTTTTCGGTGAACGGGGTACCCGTGGAACCGAGTGAAAACCTCAAATACCTCGGTGGGCAACTATCCAGGAAGTTGGGCTTCAAACACCATATAGAGACGGCGGCAAAAAGAGCAGGAGCCACAGCCGAATCCCTGATGAAAATTCTTCCCAACATGGGAGGAGCCAGACAACGGAGGAGGAAGGTCGTCGCGCTGGCAGTGCAAAATCAACTGCTCTACGCAGCCCCGGTCTGGGCAGATGCACTCGTCTTCGAAACAAACGTCCAAACGTTAGTGAGACCTCAAAGGAGAATCGCATTAAGAGTAGCCATGGCATACCGTACGGTATCAGCGAATGCCATCTTAGTTGTTGCTGGCATGATACCAGTACACCTCAAAGCGCTAGAGCAGCAAATGAAAGCCAAAACATTGAAGGAAGGGGCTATGTTACAGAAACGGGCGGTGACAGACCTAACATATAGGAAATGGCAGTCGCAGTGGGAAGCAACCAAGACGGGCCTGTGGACGAAGCGACTCATTGGCGATGTTAGACAGTGGACTGACAGGAACTTTGGCGAGACTGATTTTCATCGGACCCAGATGCTGACGGGTCATGGATGCTTTGGATATTATCTCCACAAATATAAAAAACGGGAAGACCCAGCGTGCGTAGACTGCGGATCACCGGTGGATAACGCTGAACACACGCTGTTTAGGTGCGACAGATGGCGGAGACACAGAAGAGAGTTGGAGGTGAGAATTGGTGCAGCGCTGGAACCAGATACGGTGGTGTCGAAAATGCTGGAGAAGACGGACCACTGAAATGCGGTTAATAAGGCGTACGCGGGAATGGGTGCTCTCGATAAGGAGAAAAGGAGAGGCAGGTTCAAAAAATAGCTAGAGCTGCAGGAGTAAGGTAGTTAAGTCGTATAATATGTGCACCGAAGGTGGAAGTAAGAGGGGTAGAGCCCTCTATCATTGTAAAGGCAACGCCTTAGATTTCAGTTTCATTATGTTTGTAAATGGTATGTTTGTAAATGGTTTATATAAATAAACGATGCGGATGCAGGGGGAAGGACTATCCTAGGATGAAGTGCCCCCCTGTAGCGCAGCGATTTAACAACAAAAAAAAAAAAAGGTATACATACAGGTACTATATAGTTATGAAGGTAATTTATGACAATTATATGTAAATATAAAACTTATTTAAAAATAAAACAAAATATATCAAAATACTGAAATATTTCATTTTTTTTAAATTTCATGAAATTTTCAAACACTATGCCTATGTATCGTTAATATTTTAGCTATAATAAAATAACTTACATATTACATTTTTAAGGTTTTTGACCGGATAAATATAATTATGTTATAATAATTAAATATAATTTTTTATTAACATTTATTTAGAAAAAAAAATTTAACTATTCAAATACAATCCAAGTGAAGACGGTATAACCAAACATTTAAATAAATTTTCATTTTTTTTTCTAAAATTATTTTTAAAAGCACTGAGAATTTTCAATTTCGACCCAATAAAAGTACCAACTAAATCCAATTTGCTTCCAAAAACATACACTGCGCATCGAAGCTTATGATCAGAGCATTTTTTCTACCAGAAAGTTGAAAAGTTACAAAAATTTTAAAATACCTCAAATAAACGTCTGAAATTATTAAACTGGACAAAATAAAAATGTAACTAATTTTCAAGCCCCCCCCCCATTGAAAAATCCTGCAGACGAAACTGTTGTCCTCAGTTCTAACCATACACAATATAATATATTAATTATTACAAGTTATGCTTAACTAATGTTTTAATGAACCTTAATGTTATACACTTCATAACTTATAAAATAATTGTTCTCACAAACTCCTCATACAAACATTTAGCTGTGTCATATTGTAATATGCAGAAATATGAGTAATTAAAAATGAACAATTAAGCAACTTTTAACTTATAACCTTAAAATTTAACTATAGATTAGTCAATAGACATATTCACAGAGTTGCATTTAAATCTCAAGTTAAAAACCAACAATTGAATATTTGTAATGGCAAGCGGAAAACAAAAACATCCATATAATTTATGTTTTTTAATTTTATTTTAGTTGTTTATTATTTTTATTTTATTTTCAATGTACATTTTTTTTTTTTTGTTTTTTGCTGCTGCTTTTTTTTGCTACTGTTGATGTTTTTGATACTGTTGATGTTGTTGCTGGTGTTGATGTTGTTGGTGGTGTTGATGTTGTTGGTGGTGTTGATGTTGTTGGTGGTGTTGATGTTGTTGCTGTTGCTGTTGATGTTGTTGCTGTTGTTGTTGTTGCTGTTGCTGCAGCCGCAGCAGCAGCAGCAGCTTGTGCCTTTAGCCTTTCAGCTAAAGTGACTTCTGCTGCTACTGCTGCTTCTGCTTTCCGAACAGCAATTGCAGCCCTGGCGGCCTTAGCCCATGCTCCTTCCACTGCCGTCTTCTGGCAGGAGTCGGTACTATGGCCATTCCAGCCACAATTTTCGTAACCTATGAAATCAAAAAAATTAATATATGTAAAATAACAGTTAAATGGATTATTGTATACGTAAAATGTTGAACGTTAGTAACTCCTTTAAGATTATTAGAGAAAACACACTTTGACTACCTATTACAAGAACAAAATATAGTCAGACTATACTAATACTAATACTTCTCTTTCTTTATATTATAATATAGTATAATAATTATAATAGAAATTCGCTAGATTAAACCGGTGTGAAAAATAATGCACCGGGATGTTTGGATAATTTACATGGTTCATTATCCCGGTGCGGGATAATGTGGGATAATTTTAAACAGGTTTAGTGTAGCAAATTTCTATTAAGACTCAAAAAATTGACCTCTAATAGGTACCTATAATAAATTCCAAATTAATCATATCACAATATCCATTAGGTACTTAAGTAGTTTCAAGTACCCACGAATAATATTATACAATCACAACAAAATAACTAAAATAGTTTTTCTAGTTTTTTTAATTTAATTTCTTCCAAATTTGAACTTAAAATGACTATGGAAGTAGCTTTACATTAAATTTTTAGCTTTTATAAACAACAAATAAAATTTTATTGATATTTTAAGAAAAAAACTAAAAAAAATGGATAATTTCCCCGGCGCTTATGAAAACTATTGGAATATTAAATTTTGACCTTAACAATGCACCAACGATATTCACTTTCCAATCGAACAAGATACTGAAGTTGAAAATCAAAGCATTATTTCGAAAAAAAAAAAAAAAAATTCAATGTAAAATCAATTTCGTCGTTCCACTCAGAATCTAAAAAAAACTGAAACAGCACATTCGGGTGTGGCGTCATCTCAAAATATTGAAATTTCATGCAAATAGGATGAAGACCTTCTCTGACGACTGACAGGGATTTCTTACTAAATATTATCTCTCTGAAATTTAATTAAATAATAAATATACTTACGCTGGCGTCTGTTGGATGATGGTACCAAGTTTTCGGTGTTGTTGCCACCATGACCACCACGACCGCGGCCGCCACGACCACGACCGCCGGCGTTCCAGCCGCCACCACCCCCTCCACCATCGGTGGTAAAATAAACATTAATCGACATCTATATTATAGGGACATTAAATTAATATAGGTATAAAGTTCAAATGAGATTTTAATATTAAATGGCATGTTGTATAAAAATATAATTCGGCAATAAATGGCCACTCTCATTCACCATTCATAAATGGTACAGAATTGTCATTGATATTATGTTTTATAAAATTAATAAATTAGGGCTGCACTACAATAATAAATAATAATGACTATTCTGTACATTGTGCTAAAATAAAAGGACACAAATATTAAAATATGTTTAAAATAAATCAAATATAAATAAAGATGCAGCAATACGTGTCCATAATCCGTTAATATTATATTATAGAATAAATAAATACAACCACTGAACCACGGTTATTTATAGTTTATCCAAGAAGATGGGTACTGCTCTAGCGCGAGTGTCCAAACGAAAATCGTATATTAAGATTTATACTTAATTAAGGAAAGCGAGAATTATTTGTTACATCAGATCAATTTAATGGTGTTGTTGCCTGAGTAATTTTTTTAATTAATATAATATTTTAATTGTTATTATAAATACTAAAAGGTATATACAGGGGTTAAAGTGGAGGGACGCAGGGGGACTCAGTCCCCCTACCTCGAATGGTGGTTAAAAAGCGTCCCCTTTAACAAATTCTTCTTAAGGTATGCCGGAATGCTCCAATTATATCCAAACATTAATCGATATAATTCAGAAATCCGTTGAGATTAAAACCGTGATTATCACGAACTACTACACTGGACTGGAAACGAGACGTTTACCGCCGGGTCGCTTAGTGTCCGCGAGAGAGGTGTACGAGGGGAAATCGTACATGAGCGAATCTGGCGCCATCTATACTTCAATGATAAACCATTTACCAAATGTATTCCTGCTAAATTGTTATCACTTATTCGAAAAATACGAAAATGTTTAAAATGTTTACCAACATGATGTTAGGGCTAATCCGATGAAAACGTTTATACTAGGTGAGGTGAGGTACGCGGTCGGATTGTTTACCGATTGTTTACCTATTATTAGTATTATTCACACACTGTCCTATCAATGTAATGTTTACTTTTTAATCAGTTTTATTTAAAAAGTTTTTAGTGTTAACTATTTAATTACCTATTTAAATAATTTGTTTAAAAGAACTAAGAAGTTACGGCCAACAGGCAACAGATAAGTTAAATCTTATTTAAGTAAAATTATTTTTAATGAACATTTATTTTTTGATTTTCATATATTATTTTGTTTAGACATTATGAGTCTTTTGAAGTATAACTTCTCTAAAACTCCAAAGAATGATTTACCTACACATAAAGTTCCTACCAGTACAATTAAATCAAATATTGACTTATCAACCTCATCAAAAATTATTCCTGTTACTAAATCTACTGATTCTATAAATAATAGTTCTTATCCTGACTGCTGGGACTCCAAACAAATTCTTTATTTTACTGAAACTTATCCTTGGATGTATTTTAAAGAAAAAAAAATTGGTTGTATATTTTGTAGAGATGTAAATCTAAACTTGCTTAAACAAACAGGATCACATATAGCAACTGAATGGTCAAATGCAGAAATTTCTCCAACTGGTTTAAATTTAAAAAATAAACAGACTAATTTAAGAAAAAAAATATTAAAACACAAGCTTTCAATTTCACATTTAAATGCTCAAAAGATAGTTGATGAGAGTAAAAAAAATATAATAGATGAAAAAATATCTGAAATGGCATTATCTGAATCAAACCAAACACAAAAAATATTTAGAACAGCCTATTTAATTTCTAAAAATCAACGCCCATATACTGATATGCCAAAATTAGTCGACCTCCAAGTTAATAATGGAGTTGATCTTGGGAGAATACTTCATACTAATGTATCATGTACACAGATAATTGATCATATTGCCTCTGAGATGAGAATAAAATTAGCTAAATGCATTATAGAAAATGGAACAAAATTATGTATTTTAGTTGATGAATCGACAACTTTGATCAGGAAGTCAATGTTGGTTATTTGTTTGCGCTGTGCTATTGGTGAATTGGGTGAAATAAATACATTCTTTTTTGATATTGTTGAACTGAATAATACTTCAGCTGTATCTGTAAAAGGTTCAATGTTGCAAGCACTTGAAAAGTATGGGATTAATTTTGAGTTTTTAAAAAAAAACTTGAATGCCTTTGTTAGTGATGGAGCATCAAATATGTTGGGACGTAAATCTGGTGTCGGTACTCTATTAAAAAATGATTTTCCAAATATAATAACTTGGCACTGTTGCAACCACCGCCTAGAGTTGGCAGTTAACGATATTTTAAAAGAAGTAAGTGGATTAAATCATTTTCAGAGTTTTATTGAAAAACTTTATGCAACATATCATATGTCTCCTAAGAATACAAGTGAATTAAGAGAATGTGCTGCTTCATTAGAGAAAAAACTATTAACAATTCGTAAGATTTTTACTATCCGATGGGTTGCTTCAAGTCAGCGTACAGTGAAAGCTGTTTAGAATAATTATGAAGCTCTATTCAAACATTTTTCTCATGCATCTACTGACACATGTAGAGACTCAAGAGAAAGAGCAAAATATAACGGGTTAAAAAATATACTCACTTCAAATAATTTTGTACATAATCTTGGTGTGTTATATGACGCATTAATGGAACTATCAGACTTATCAATACAATTACAAAAAAGAGATGACATTACCTGCTGCCCATAAATCTATTCAGCGTACAATTCGAGTTTTAGAGTCCATGGCTAGTATACCAGGTCCAAAATGTCAAGAAGTAATTTCTGCTTGTGAAAACAGAGAATTCAAAAATATTCAAATCTATTCTAAAACATCAGTTATAAAAGTACAAATGGGACAATTTTTTACAAGTCTAAGTAATAATATGAAACAAAGACTTATGACAACACAAGCTAGTAATGTGTCATCAAGGGAAGTTAATAATGAATATAAAGTTAATTTCAAAAATTTAATTGAAGATTTAGAAGTCCTTTCCTCAGAAAATTGGCCGGATAATATGGATATTCAGTATGGTGATGAAAGTATTCGGCGTTTATCAGAGGTGTTTCAAATTGATCAAGTTTTATCTGTTAGAGGTTTTCGTGAGTATAAAGAAAATGAAAAAGTTAACATCGATATTAAACCTTTAATGACTGTAATCAACTCTATTGCAATATCTTCTTCGGAGTGTGAACGTACCTTTAGCTCAATGAATGTAATTGTAAGTCCTATAAGGAGTACATTAACATCTAGTCATTTGTCTTCACTAATTTTCATTAATTGTGTTGGGCCACCTCTAGAAAAATTTGATCCTAAATCATTTGTGAGGTCATGGATCTTGAGAGGAAAACGTTCTGCTATAGAAACAAATTGTTTAAAAAGAACCAAAAAAGATGAAAATGAATCTAATTCTTATAATTCAATATGGAATTGTTTAAATGTTTAATTTAAAAACTTACTTAGTTATTATTATATTTGTTAGTTTTTATTTTTATTATTTAATGTTGAAGCAACCAAGTGCAAAAGAATATTAAATTTATGTTCCTACTTTACTTTACCATAATATATTAATAGTTTTAACATATTACTTTGAAATGCAAAAGTATAGCTAAGTGTTACTAAGATAATAACAATAATATAATTATAATGTATATTTTCTATGCAGATATGTTATATTTTTAATTTTTATGAGTTCATGTTAAAGAAAACATATTTTATTAAACAAAATACAATTTATGTTCCTATTTAAATATTTATAATTGTTTTATTTGAAAATAGCTCTTTATTAAATAATGTAAAATTGAAATTGAAATATTCATATAAACATATAGAATATATATAGATATAAAGGTAATGTGTGATTTTATAAGCATGTTCATCCCACCATGCGTAGAATTTGAATTTTATCTTGTACAATTTAAAGCACTAAAAACCCTACATTTTTATGATATAAATAATTTTTGTCTAGTTGATTCCTTTAGTTGTCTTATGTATAACGCGGTATAAGTACCTAATGGATATTGTGATATGATTAATTTGGAATTTATTATAGGTACCCATTGAAGGTAAATTTTTTGTTTTATACCATAGATATGTATATAATATGTCTTATATGTTATACATAGACCGACATACCGTCTCCGCTCAAAATCGGTTTTCTTATACAATGATATTATATTATCGTTGAATTCAAATTTAATATCATCCATTATACATTGACCCCCTTTTAACCTACTGTACAGCAGATCGACACCCACTTGGCCACCTTTTTTAAATTGGTTCAGTATAGTTTTCTTGCACTCGCCCATGGCATAAATATACTATAATGTATGTATTACCATGCACTCGCCGATGAGTTGTTTTATGTTTACTCGTATGATTCGTACATACAATTAATACATAAAACTATACTAAGTATATGATCTAAGGAGTGAATTAACCTATTATCAAATTTAAATGTCAGAACATTATTATAATACATTTTTAAAATTTTTAAATATTGAACAGCCTACACCACACGCCAACCCACCCAATGTTCCTATTGTTTGTTGGTTACTAGTTTCGTGGAAAACCGACCGCCCGGGTCCAACGTCATTGTAAATGTTTCACAAAGTATTTTTGTACAATAATTCGTATATATGTAAATAACCACTGCTATTGTGTTGGTTGACGTTGTGCCGTTTTGTGCCCAATAATACCCGGGGCGGCTCGTCACAGGAGAGTCCGATACCGCTAGATACTTGTAAATTATAATTATCCAAAAATAAAAATGTATAGAAGTAATTGATATATATATATTATATTGTAACATCGTGTTATCGTATATTATATCGTCGGTATGTCTATGTCAATATTATTTTAGTAATTCGGTCGACGGATTTAGTGAAACTGCCGCCCGATAGTAATTTCAATCATAATGTTATCGGCGAGTGGCCGGGGGAAAAATCCGCGTATTATACGTGCCATTGAAAGTGGATTCACGACAATCTCTTATATTATAAAACGAGGTTAGTCCCCAGTTTTGTCCACGGGGATAGACGACTTTCGTGTCGTTTTTCCGGCCCGGCCAATCGCAACGTTCAGATTCTGCGGCGGGCAATAACCGCGTTATCACTTCTTTTCTTATCATTTTCGAAATTTTCGAAATTTACACTTTTTACACGATTTCGACCGTTTTCTAGCCTTTTTCGCTCATATTCATATTTGATTCGCGTAGCTCGCAATCTCTCGAAGCCGCCGGTGTGCGGTTTATATCCGTTCGCCGTCCGTAGCCGTCGCAATGTCGATCGCAAAATACGCTCCCGGCCGGACTTTTTTGCCGATTTCTTTCGTTTTCTCCGACAGTTTCGTCTTTTCGCACGTCGTTCGTGCCCGAATCGTGTAGTTGACGTCTTTCTAAAGCCGTATATATACGCTTTTCTTACGAAATCGGTCGGTTCGCTTCGCAATCGCGTTTAGAAATTACGACCGACCGTACGCGTATAATACATGTATATACGTGTATAATTTAATTTTTCCTATTGATTTAATAATTATTAACGGAAAACGCTTTTCACGAGCTCCGTTAAATATATATATATATATATAGGAGATGCGCGTATTACAAGCGAATTATATGCGATTACATCGATGAACATTGAATATATCGGCTTACGTCGCTCCTTAAACGCACGGCTTAAGTGTTGATGTTTTGACCGTAATCCATATCTCAAATTGTGTCCGAGTAGGTTAGGCGTTAGGTAGAAAACACGTAGGTCCCGGGTTCGAATCCCGCCGTACGCTCTCGGGGCGTCGCTGCGGTCATTGCCATATGGATTACACGGCCGCCTGAATCCCGAATATTTGTTGCATTTTTTTTCCGTAATTTTACAAATTTCCGATCTTTTCTCTTTACTATTATTATTATTTTAACTTTACTTTGTGTATGTACGTTCAATTTTTGTTAATTAATCTACCATATTTCATTTTTTATGTATTAATATTATATGTATTTATGTAGGTAAGCATGTTTTTTTTCGATTTTCTTTTGTTATTTTACAAATTATAGTTACTGGTTTTTTTAAATTTTTATAATATTACTTGACTGTATCTATGAATATTTTTACTACTAAATTTTTATACCATTATATTATGTCATGTCCCTTCATCGTTGTATTTTAACTATTGTATTTTTACCTGATTAATTGTTTATTTTAAAAAAAGTATAATGTCATGTACATAATTGTAATTTAACTATTGCATTTCTTACTAATTGCATGCCTGTATATAAAAAAATATATTATAATGTGTATAAATGTAATTTAACCATTAAATTGTTTATATAGAAAAAATATACCTAATGTTAAGTACATAATGTAACTTAACTATTGCATTTTTAACTAATTATTCTAAACACGGTTTTATGTATTCATTACGGTTTTACAATCACTGTCAATTCATTTGTTTGTTTGTACAAAATATATCTTATCATTGTAGGTACTATTATTTCAACTATGTAACCAGGGCCGGATCTAGGGGGGGGACTGGGGAAGTCGGGGATTTATCCCCGGGCGTATAATTTTCGTGGGCGTATTTTTAAGGTTTTAAATATTTTGTAAGTTGAAAATTTAAAATGGACTTTAAAACAAAAGTCAAAACTAAGTTCAAAATAATATTTCACAAGAAATGTGTAATATTGGGTATGTGAATAAAATAAAATAATTTTATTTTTAATTGAGATTAGTAATAACTAATAACATTGATTTAAAAATTAAAAGGACAAATATGAAAAAGGTAAAAAATAGATAAAAATATAAAATAAATCAAATCCGTCCGCAATTTACTGTCAGCGGGAGTGTACATGCCTTAGTCTATCATAAATAAATTAATGTACTCTCCGATTAGTGACATAATAAAGTATGGTAAATTACATCATTTTCTTGCATATAATATAATATTATGTAGATAGTTGTTTAAAACCTTAATCTTAAAAATCACACTATTAATTGTAATTCATTGTTATGTGATTTTAAATTAACAACTATACATTTTTCCAAATAGGTAGGTACTGCATAAAATTATGTACTACATAAAATGTTACTTAGGTACTAATGATTTAATTGTTTTCAGATTATTTATTAAATTACACGTTCGTACCTAGACTTATAAAAGTCTTTGTATTTAACAACAAATGCCTTTTTATAAATATCACCATGGCCACTAGATAAATGTAATAGAACACAAAATGGAATATAATTTGTCATTTGTGTTTGCTTTTTAGTTTTTAAATAGGTATAAGTATACAACTATTAATTTACTTGATAAACTTGATACTACAAAAGTACAACATAATTAAATGATTAAAACAAAAATACTATCCTATTGATTGTAGCTCAAGACAGATTGAATATTATGTTTTACATATTATATTAAAATAATTTAAAAGGACATTTATATTCTATTTGGTTCGTTTTTTTTTTATTATAAACTGTGTTTTTTGTCTAATTTATTTTTATAGTTCAAGATGTTAAACAGACAACCAGGTCCTTATTATTCTGGAAATTTTTAAAATGTAGAATGTAGAATGTAGTTATTTTATTATATATAGGTACATTCAATCCATAAGTGATAATCCATGATAAATATTTCTTTGTCGTGTTATAAACATTATATTACAATTTTCAGTACATAATTACATTTTTGTTTCATTGTATTTATTCCGTACCTAGGTACATATTATTAGTTTTGATTGTTACAATTATTTGTGACAATTATTAAAAATGAAAATGTATAATTTTGATAGGTATGTTGTAAATTAAATATTGTTCTTTTACATAAAGCGTCCTATACTAAAAGTAAGCAATGGATACCTAATTTAGATTTGTTAATAAATAATTCATACATGTTATTATTATCAATATTATTTATTCTAAACCTGGAACTTAGAAATATTGACCACAGATTTTAGCTTTAAATACACCATTGAGAAGTGCTTCTAAAACTATATTACGTGAATAGTTTAAATTTTAAAATGTTTCATTTTTAAGTTAAAATCGCTCAAATTATTTGTGGTAAATAAATGATCATAGGCGCACATTGGGTGTGAATTTAGGGGGTGCTGGAATAATTTATGATTCACAGATCCGTGGGGGGCTTTGCCCCCCACACAACCCTAAATCCTAATATTTCTGCATTGCATTAGATTTAATTTGTATAGTGTATTCAATAATATCTAAAGTGCAATGTATCAAATAGTCTGTATGATTGTACAGAAGACGCTAGGTACACCAACATGTGTTGTCTCCGTATTACAAACGTAGGTACAACATAGGCAAAACTGTTTTGCACGGGTATAAAAAACTTTAAGGCTGTACTCTAAGCTAAGAAAGTAAGAAACTAAATGTTCACACTATAAATATGAGAAAATTTACTGTGTAACTTTGTTTTTATATTTCATAAAATTTGAAAACAATATATTAGGAGCCTTCTATTACATTTTTAAGCTTTTATACCCAACAAATAAAATTTTATTGATACTTATAGAAAAAAAACTAAATAAAATGGAAACTAAAAATGTCCATAAAAACCTCAAAATAACTCAAAATATTTAGAAAATTTTATCATGCATAGAAAATGGAAATATAAATAACCAGTAAGATAATATAATTTTCTATAATGATATGATATAATATGATTGCTACATACTGTTTAATGTTTTGACAAAAACTGAAACACTGAACCATGCATTCACAAAATACTGTTTTAATCGTGAATTCGTAAACAGTTGTCAATATTTGTAATAAAAAGAAAAATTGCGAACCAATAAACCACGATAGTTTATACATGATTGTTGAAATACCGAAATAAACTGAGGGTGCTGGTTTGAAGCTTGGGGGTGCTAAGCACCCCCAAGCACCCCCCTATGTGCGCCTATGTAAATGATTGGTCCTGCAGTGCATTTGGAAAGGTTTTGTAAATGTTGGTCCTCAGTTCCTCGCAATACTGTGTGAGTGTGCTTGATTTTTCGTAAAAAAAAAATACTAATTCTGGTCATCTCCCTGGATGGGCGTATTTTTTTAATTTTCCCCAGGTGTTAAAAAGCTATGATCCGGCGCTGTATGTAACTAACATCCGACTTTCTGTTTAAAATATTGTTTACCTACTGTTTTTGATTCAATATATTATACATACTATACTAAATCAAACTGTTCAAATACACACACAATTTGTTAAAATAAATAAATAATATTAATAGTATCAATGACATACTGCAAGTTAGGTTAAGTTAAATTATACTTTTATTAAAAACGATGTAATAGATAGGTATGTATACTAAACATATTATATTTTTTAACAAAACAACAAAAATGGCAATGTACCATATTCAAATGGATTTTAATATTGACATCCCTATGATTATTTTGTTAATAACATGCACTAAATAGCCTTGATCTGATCATAACAATGATCGCATATTTATTTTCTTGGAATTAATTAGGTACATTATGACAGTGTAATTTATTATGACACCTAATTGTGTTTATAATATGTTTTTATCATTTATCATACAATAAACACACATTTATATAAATATATAGGTACTTTGGGATTTTCTATTTTTTGTAAATTAATGAACTTTATAAATATCGACTTAATAATCGAATTATCGACGCACACTTTTTTACTAACAAAACGGGCTGGTGCAATATGGATCATAATTACACGTTGAACAAAGTACGCTGATAGTCTAGACAACCGATTAGGTAAATGGTTTTTTGACTTCAAACTTTTAGACAGACCCAAAAACCACAAAAAAGAAGTGTAAAATATGCGTACTTACACCGTTGATGACTGATAGCTAGACACTCAAACTTTTAAACATTCCCGCCAATGCGCCAAGCTTTATCTCCAATCCATATCACTAACTCTTATCACAAATCCTAAACTTTCATCTTACGACTGTCGCTACTTTTATAATTGAAACGACTCTTACTCCAAAATCGGTACCCCCTTATTCAGCGAGTCTCATAAGCCAACTAGAATCTATATTTTTGATTATTCACTATTATCTGCTCAACTAACGGGGTCCGCAATCCACCGCAGGTGGAGTGCATACCTGATAATATATGCTTCGCATATTGCTTACCTATGTGATTTTATGACTGATAGCTAGACAATCAAATGCACATATCGACTCTACACTTTTTAACAATTTCAACAACCAAAAGCAGATGACAAACGCCTAGAGATCCTAGAGATCGTATCCATTTACAACGTTCGTGACGGATTGCTAGACGCTTAAACTTTTAAAAATGTACGCCAAAACGCCAAGCTTTATCTCCAATCCATATCACTAATTCTTATCACAAATCCTAAACTTTCATCTTACGATTGTCGCTCCTTTAATAATTGAAACGACTCTTACTCCAAAATCAGTAGGTACCCCCAAATTCAGCGAGTCTCATAGGCCAACTAGAATCTATATTTTTGATTATTCACTTATCTGCGCAACTAACGGGGTCCGCTATCCACCGCTGGTGGAGTGGGTACCTGATAATATACTCTTCGCATATTGCTTACCGATGTGATTTTATGACTGATAGCTAGACAATCAAATGCACATATCGACTCTACACTTTTTAACAATTTCAACAACCAAAAGCAGCTGACAAACGCCTTGAGATCCTGGAGATCGTATCCATTTACAATGTTTGTGATGGATTGCTAGACACTCAAACTTTTCAACATTCCCGCCAAAGCGCCAAGCCTTATCTCCAATCCATATCACTACTCCTTATCACAAATCCTAAACTTTCGTCTTACAACCTTTGAGACTTTTATAATACCAACGACGTTGTCTTCAAAATCGGTACCCACTCTCAGCGAGTTCCACGGGCCCCGAGTTTCACTTAGCGCTAGTCTTATATAATAAAACGCTAATAACGCGTATAAGATCCGCGGGGAGCGCTGACGGCACTCCGCGTTTCTTCCATGACGACCAATCACAATACTTCCCGCGCGTTCGCTATAAATTCCGCTCGCTTATCTCCCATTTCCTTATCGACGAATATTTTCGAACATTATTATTATTATTATTATTCCGTATTTCTATATATTATTATGAAAATTGGGATATTTCCGTGTGTAATATAATATAAAAATTCAGAAACGGTTCAAGTGCTCGAGATTCAAAAATTCAAAAACCCGTGTTTTTTAATTTTTTGACGTGATAATAACGTCTTATAAATCGATTATCCCATAACCGTCGGGCGGAGTGGGTTGACCCATTAAACGAGTAATTATTTTTGACGAAGTATAACTTAGCCGGTATTCGACTTAGAGACCCCGTACCAATGGGCATCTCAATTTTTTAGGCCCCAGATGAATTTTCAACATTAGGGAACCAAAGCCCCCACCCCCTCCCACATTTTGAGTTGAGTAGACCTCGGCCGGAATTCAAGTTAAAGACCTCGGACCAAGGGGGAACCCATTCTTTTTATGAAGACTACCGTTTTCCGCTTTGGCACGGGGGCACCTCCTCCCCCCCTTTTTGGATTTTGGTCCGGGAGAGTACTAACACCCACCTCGCCAAGGGGAAACTCGGGGTTTTGAGTTTTTGATAGGATTTATTGGAATTTTCTTAAATATTGTTTTTATTGATAAGGAAAGTGATAAGAATTTTATTTTATCGCCGCGAGCACGGCGACGCGGCTTAAGAGTCATACATTTGCCTCGGAATTTTATCTGAGTAGGTGGCTAGGTCGGTAAGGCGTTAGGATAGGTGACTCGAGGGTCGTGGTTTCGAAACCGCCGCCAGGACAATAGTAAATTGCGGCGCCCGTGATAAATGGAATTTTTTTTTTCGCGTTTTTTTTTGGTCACATTAATCATGTGTTCCGATTTTTTTCAAAATTCGCGTTATTATAATATTATATATATCGGTATTTATATATATTTATTTTGCAAAAAAATAATAATTAACATTTAATTAATACTTGATTTTACCGTGACCAACCTACAATATAATTGTAATGTAGTACCTACTTGATATATTACAGTTTTTAGGTGATTCCGATTGGGTTAAATATTGCTACAGATTATAAATACTGTTTAATACGATATTAATAAACTATATTAAAAAATAGTACGACTATATGACTGCTCCATTTGCCGTTTTTTTCGAAAATTCGAGTTTCAGCCCCTTTCGGTCGTATCACCCTCCCCGTCGACGGCTTATTCGAGTTCCCCGCTAAATTTATAGCCGGCGTGCGGCCCTACTTTTCCACAGACGAGTCCCGGGGAGGAGAGGCGTCGCGGAAACGAGAGTAGGTACCGTGTAGGTATCGCTATATACAGGCATAAATACATGGGTCGAGGCGTTTTTCGGGGAGCCGTCACTGCCTTATCTTTCCTCCTTATCACTTTTCACGGTTTTGACCATTTTTCACAATTTTTTTTCAACATTTTTGAGGTTTAATCCCCTCGGGTGCCTCGGGAGGGACCGTTTGGACCTTATTCGCGTTCCTCGGTAAATTTATAGACGGCGCGCTGTCCTACTTAATTCCCGGCCGGCCCGCGGCGGCACATATCGCGTGCGATACGAGCGCCGCCGTCGCGCGTGTTTTTTGCCGTATTTTTTAAAAAATTCGAGTTTATAAATACATGCGTCTCGAGGTTCGATTTTCTTCGCGAATCTCGCGACGGTCGTCCGCTCGCCGACGCTGTCGGATCGCCCGATTTATAAGCCGCCGTCGTCAGTACTTCCCTCGAGTCGTGTTCCGCGGACTAGATCGGGGAGCGGACAGTGTTGTTATTACTTTATACGGAAATGAAAATATGCGACAAAAAGTTCGATTTTTTCATACACACTTTCATACACATAATACATAAGTCATAACACAGTGATGCACCATTATAATTATGCAATTATAATTACTAAATAATTTAAAACATCATATGACATTTAATAAATTGGTACGTAGGTACATCATATATTATATACAGACATACAATATAACAGCAAAATATTATGATAGTAGGTACTTACGAAGATAAGTGCCAAAAAATTGTATAGTGTATTCATTTATATACACCTACGTTTAATATGATAGTATTACATTTCAATAAAATTTGTTATTCACCAATATAATTATCTATTTGTTAATTTGATTTAATTCTCATAATTAAATAAATATACATGGTAGGTATATCAGATTTGAACGGCCGTTTCGAGCACTTTTCGCTGTAGGCGGATTGTCCGTTCGGGAATCGACTTTCACCCGAGATGACTGATAGCTAGACACTCAAACTCAGAACCCGAATTTCCGATTTCAACACACATACGAGAACCGGACATACACGCCCGGTGCATGGTCTGCGATCCGACGTAGTCGGATTGCCTACCTGACTAGGTACTTGCATACGAGCGACTTACACCCCCACTGCACCTGACACTCGGGAATCGACTTCCACCCGAGATGACTGATAGCTAGACACTCAAACTCAGAATCCGAATTTCCGATTTCAACACACATACGAGAACCGGACACACACGCCCGGTGCATGGTCTGCGATCCGACGTAGTCGGATTGCCTACCTGACTAGCTACTTGCATACGAGCGACTTACACCCCCACTGCATCTGACACTCGGGAATCGACTTTCACCCGAGATGACTGATAGCTAGACACTCGAACTCAGAATCCGAATTTCCGATTTCAACACACATACGAGAACCGGACACACACGCCCGGTGCATGGTCTGCGATCCGACGTAGTCGGATTGCCTACCTGACTAGCTACTTGCATACGAGCGACTTACACCCCCACTGCACCTGACACTCGGGAATCGACTTCCACCCGAGATGACTGATAGCTAGACACTCAAACTCAGAACCTGAATTTCCGATTTCAACACACATACGAGATGACTGATAGCTAGTCACTCAAACTCAGAACCTGAATTTCCAATTTCAACACACATACGAGAACCGGACATACACGCCCGGTGCATGGTCTGCGATGCCTTGCCTACCTGGCTGGCTGTGTCTTACGATCGACTTGAATCGCGTGACTTACGACTAGACACTCTTCCGAGCTCAAAAATTACCGCTTAACCAGTGCTGCCAACACGACAAAACACATTATCCGACGACCCCCCCCCTTCCCGCCGTAGGCCGGATCAAAAAACCCAGCATCGTCGACAAAGATGCACCACCGCCCACATAATCTTTCCGCCGCAGGCGGGATGACAAACGCCAGAATCTTGTATATAATAATGCGCTTTTATACTTAAATAAAAGCTTATAATTTACTTCCACTCAATATACCTGATATAGGTAAATGAACAGAATCAACACTCAAAATCTATGTGTATCTTTTTATTTTCTAAAAAAATGCTATATATAACTTTTGCTGTTTTTGCTTTTCGAAAAATACTATATTTTTGCTTTCTGTCACTCATCGTTGTGTAGTCTGCAATCCACCGTAGGTAGATTACCTACCTGATATACTGTTGCATACAGTCCACAATCCAATTCGTAATATCGTATTTTGAAAATTCGGAAAAAAAATGCGTACTTAATAGTCATTTCAGAATTTTAATTTTACAATATACATAGTTATTTGAAAAAGTGGCCTAACGGGAAAACTCCCGAATTCTCGGTGGTCCAATCCGCCCCTGGACTTATATCCCTCGACTAATTAAAGACTCAAACATTTCATATCGTCATATTATATTATGGTGAATCCCGGGAAAAAAATCCCCAGACAGATATTACTCACAACCTCATGCAAATGGTTGAACAAATATTTTTTAAACATTAATTAGTATCTATAATTAATATTTAATTACAAATACGTATATTATATTCTATTATAATATAATATATTGTTAAAAAAATTATATATTAAAAATAATATTTTGTTTTAAATTACGATAATATATTATGTGTAATTCAAATTAAATAACTAACTTAACAACGTTACAAATAGGTGTAGAATATAAAAATATTTTGAATGATCGATACTTCAAATAATACAGTTAAACACATAGTGTACAAAAATATTATACAAAATATAGGTAATAAAAGTTATATATTAAGATAGGTAGGTGTAACCTTTTACCTTATATTATATATTATCAAAGGTACATACTAAACCGCTTATCGTCAAAATGTCACAGAAAACGCAATATATTATTTCGGGGATTCAATTTTTACAGAATTATACCGACATAAAATATATAGGTACCTATATTTTATATACTATGTTTTTAACTGTATTATTAACTGTATTAATTGACGTATCAATCATTCTAAATATTTTTATTATATTTTTATATTTTTTTTAACAATATAATATAATATATTATATTATAATAGAATATTATATACGTATTTGTCATTAAATAATAATTATAGATACTAATTAACGTTAAAAATATGTTTATTCAACCATTTGCATGTGATTGTGAGTAGTATTGTAGCTGGGGATTTTTTTCCTAGGGTCGGGGATTTTTTTCCGGGGTTGTTCGTCGGGGGATTTTTTTTTCGATTACCATTATGGTATATTTATTTAAAAAAAGAGTAATTTGGTGGTGTGGGAGGCTTTGCCCCGCGGCTCTATTTTCTGAAATTAACTGGACCCTCCCCCATGACAAATTCCTAAATACACCACTGGGGAGATTTAAATTAGCTCGTATGTGTGTTGAAATCGGAAATTCGGGTTCTCTGAGTTTGAGTGTCTAGCTATCAGTCATCTCGGGTAAAAGTCGATTCCCGAGTGTCGGTTACAGTGGGGGTGTAAGTTTCGTTAAAAATGATAAATGTGACGAAAAAAAAAGAATTTCGATTTAAATCGGCCGCCGGGTTCGTAACCAAAACTGTCGGGTGACCCGTTCTGACGCTTAACCCACCTAGCCACCTACCAAGATAAAATTAGGAGTCAAATCTATGACTCTTAAGCCGCGTCGCCGTCCCCGCGAAAGGCGAACGCCGTTTGGAAGGCCGTCAAAGGCGCGATCCGACAGCGTCGGCGAGCGGATGACCGGCTCCGCCGCCCTCGGACGTATAATACGCGAGTTTTGCAAAAAAATCGAACCTCGAGACGCACGTATTTATGCCTGTATATAGCGGTACCTACCTACTCTCGTTTAAGCGACGCCGCTCCTCCCCGGGACTCGTTTTTGAAAAAGTAGGTAAGCGGGCCGGCTATAAATTTAGCGTGGAACTCGAATACGTCCCCGACGGGGAGGTCGAACGTCTCGTAGAGTTGCTAAACGCGACTCTAGTCGAAAAAGTCGAGAAAACCGTCGAAACGGCGACGACGCGGCGCTCTCGGCGATCGAATCGTCCGCCGGGCGACTCGTTTTTGAAAAAGTAGGGCCTCGCGCCGACTGTAAATTTAGCGGGGATCGCGAATAAGATCCAAACGGGGAGGTAGATACGCCCTAAAACGCCTAAAACTCGATTTTCAAAAAAAACGACAAAAAACGCGCTCGACGGCGGCGCGCCTATTGCACTCGATCTCGGCGGCGGCGGGGCCGACGGGAAAAAAGTACGGCCGCGCGCGGCTTATAAATCTAGCGCGGAAGGCGAATAAGGTCCGAACGGTGCCCCCTGAGGCATAATATTACATAACATGTATGTTTTAAGAAATTAAAATGTATTGAATTTATTGTAGTCTTTTCATGTTTACTTATTATTACTTACATTATTATGTATCATGTATGTAACAACATTGTCATAAACAATCGACATACCAAGGTCCTACTAAAACTCTTAGCTATAATAGTTAAATGTACTGCAATACTCATGAAAAATGTCTATCTAATCCGTGCATTCAAACTACTTATATTTTTAATATATTATTGAAATGCTGATTAATTGCGGCTTCCACAACGCCCGGAATCGCCTTACACAGGCAGTTAGTAAATATAAAATTTGATTAGATACGATAATAAAATTCAAAATACAATTTATTAAAGCGAACATAACATTTTAGAAGATTTTAAAAACAATTATTATGTAGTAGTAATGCAAAGAAAAAATCGGTTGTCTGTAAAGTCGGTTTACTGACGATAGTTGAACGTGACAACGTGTTAAGAAAATACTGAAGGAATAGTAGCATTTTTCAAAAGTAAATTTTAATTTCATTTGTTTAATAGATTTGTTTTTTTTTTTTTTTAATTGATCTTTTTAAAGCCCGGCGACTATGGCCAATAGCTTGATTGTAGGGTTTATGATTGTAATTTGTAGGTAGTAGGGTTTGAAATTGTAGTGTTATTACACGTGTATGTTGTGTTTGGCAGAATTTCTATTAGGGCACCCGTAGGTTTCTGCCATGCCCCGGAGTGCCCCCTGTTCTCCGGACACCGTGACTTGCCCGGAGAAAAATGCCGCCCAGTGGTCGAGAGAATCGAACCCGCGACCGCCAGCGCCGCAGACGACGTGTTTGACCGCTCAGCCACCTCGTCCCCCATTAATAGATTTGTATGTATATAGAGAAGGAGGTAAATGGAAATCACAATGGAATTTATAAATTTATAAATTTAAGGGGCAAAAATTATTTCGAAAATAAAATTCTTATCACTTTCCTTATCAATAAAAACAACATTTAAGTAAATCCCAATAAATCCTATCAAAAACTCAAAACCCCGAGTTTCCCCTTGGCGAGGTGGGTGTTAGTACTCTCCCGGACCAAAATCGATCAAAAAAGAAGCCAAAAGGGGGGGGGGTGGAGGTGCCCCCGTTCCCTAGAGCGGAAAACGGTAGTCTTCATAAAAAGAATGGGTTCCCCCTTGGTCCGAGGTCTATAACTTGAAATCCGGCCGAGTTATACTCAACTCAAAATGTGGGGGGTGGGGGCTTTGGTTCCCTAATGTTGAAAATTCATCCGGGGCCTAAAAAATTGAGATGCCCATTGGTACGGGGTCTCTAAGTCGAATACCGGCTAAGTTATACTTCGTCAAAAATAATTACTCGTTTATTTGGTCCCCCCACTCCGCCCGACGGTCGCGGGGTAATCGATTTATAAGACGTTATTATCACGTCAAAAAATTGAAAAACACAGGTTTTTGAATTTTTGAATCTCGAGCACTTGAACCGTTTCTGAATTTTTATATTATATTACACACGGAAATATCCCAATTTTCATAATAATATATAGAAATACGGAATAATAATAATAATAATAATGTTCGAAAATATTCGTCGATAAGGAAATGGGAGATAAGCGAGCGGAATTTATAGCGAACGCGCGGGAAGTATTGTGATTGGTCGTCATGGAAGAAACGCGGAGTGCTGTCAGCGCTCCCCGCGGATCTTATACGCGTTATTAGCGTTTTATTATATAAGAAGACTAGATTCTGGCGTTTGTCATCCCGCCTGCGGCGGAAAGACTGTGTGGGCGGTGGTGCATCTTTGTCGACGATGCTGGGGTTTTTGATCTGGTCTGCGGCGGGAAGGGGGGGGTCGTCGGGTATTGTGTTTTGTCGTGTTGGCAGCACTGGTTAAGCGGTAATTTTTGAGCTCGGAAGAGTGTCTAGTCGTAAGTCACGCGATTCAAGTCGATCGTAAGACACAGCCAGCCGGGTAGGCAATCCGACTACGTCGGATCGCAGACCATGCACCGGGCGTGTATGTCCGGTTCTCGTATGTGTGTTGAAATCGGAAATTCAGGTTCTGAGTTTGAGTGTCTAGCTATCGCCTATCAGTCATCTCGGGTGAAAGTCGATTCCCGAACGGACAATCCGCCTACAGCGAAAAGTGCTCGAAACGGCCGTTCAAATCTGATATACGTACCATGTATATTTATTTAATTATGAGAATTAAATCAAATTAACAAATAGATAATTATATTAGTGAATAACAAATTTTGTTGAAATGTAATACTATCATATTAAACGTAGGCATATATAAATGAATACACTATACAATTTTTTGGCACTTATCTTCGTAAGTACCTACTATCATAATATTTTGCTGTTATATTGTATGTCTGTATATAATATATGATGTACCTACGTACCAATTTATTAAATGTCATATGATGTTTTAAATTATTTAGTAATTATAATTGCATAATTATAATGGTGCATCACTGTGTTATGACCTATGTATTATGTGTATGAAAGTTTGTATGAAAAAATCGAACTTTTTGTCGCATATTTTCATTTCCGTATAAAGTAATAACAACACTGTCCGCTCCCCGATCTAGTCCGCGGAACACGACTCGAGGGAAGTACTGACGACGGCGGCTTATAAATCGGGCGATCCGACAGCGTCGGCGAGCGGACGACCGTCGCGAGATTCGCGAAGAAAATCGAACCTCGAGACGCATGTATTTATGCCTGTATATAGCGATACCATACACGGTACCTACTCTCGTTTCCGCGACGCCTCTCCTCCCCGGGACTCGTCTGTGGAAAAGTAGGGCCGCACGCCGGCTATAAATTTAGCGGGGAACTCGAATAAGCCGTCGACGGGGAGGGGTGATACGACCGAAAGGGGCTGAATCTCGAATTTTCGAAAAAAACGGCAAATGGAGCAGTCATATAGTCGTACTATTTTTTAATATAGTTTACTAATATCGTATTAAACATTTTTTATAATCTGTAGCAATATTTAACCCAATCGGAATCACCTAAAAACTGTAATATATCAAGTAGGTACTACATTACAATTATATTGTAGGTTGGTCACGGTAAAATCAAGTATTAATTAAATGTTAATTATTATTTTTTTGCAAAATAAATATATATAAATACCGATATATATCAGGGCTTTGCACCCGAATTAACCCGAACCCCTTACACCCCTAAACACCCTTAAAAATTCAAACACCCGAAACCCATATAACACGAATGATTCTATTTTCAAAACACCCGTATTAACCAAAACCCGAATAAATCATTCGGGTTAACCCGAAACCCGAATAATTTCATTTTTACAAACTCTTCATGTGATATATCATTTTATATGTATTTCTTGTGGCGCGTTCAATTCTTTAGTTAGTTGTAATTCAATAATAATTTTCTTAAAAATAAAATCCAATGAAATCCTTATTTGATTCTGATTAAAGACCTAATCGCCTAATACTAAAATATTTATTTTACCTAATATAGATTTATTACTTTATTTGTATATAAAATAAATCCAAATATAGCCTATAGTAATATAAAATAATAAATTTAGACATAATCTCAACAGAACTGAATAACGTACCTATTGACAGTCGTGACCAAAATATCAAATACTAATAATTAATAATACTTTGTAATTTATTATTTACCAATTTTCCGGAATTATTTTGTTTCTCTACGGCTCAACGCCCCTATGGCCTAACTATTTTAAACATTTAATTATATCCGTCGACTTCGCTAGTGGTAAATTGTTATGTTTGTAATTTGTATCACAATACGACGAACCTATCGTATAACCAATATTGTCAATTTTTGTTGCTGACTGCTGTTATTATTAATTTATCGTAACATTTTTAAGTAAATTATATTATATTTTAATTTATTTTATATTACCTAATAGTTGTTATTACTTTAGATCAGTGGCGTTAGGTTAGGATGTGTTATATTTTAATAACATTACTTCCTATAACTTATATCTATAGGAAGTAGGAACCTAATAACTAATCAATATAAAATAATATAGTATTTAAATACCCTTGATTGAGCTCCAGCTCTGGTAAGTAGATAATGTAGGTATTTGTTTGGTTGTTTGGGTTCTCGCTTATGTTACGTACCTACGTATTTAGTAATTAAGTAATAACAATGTACAACGTAGCGCAGGTTTCTAATAGTACTCGACGATATAATTAATAAGGCAATTAGTATATTATAACACGTTAGGGACACTGTAAAAGTATCTCTCTAGGAAAGTCAACTATTCATACGAAGGATACGAGTCGACCAGCATACCAAGTACGAGACCCGGACGCAGTCTCATGACCGAATTTGGCCATTGATACAACCACCCACTCCAAAGGACTCGATCATATAAATACCAGCCCAGGACAAGAGCTCGTCAGACGGTTAGGGATACTCAAGACACTTGGAGGCAGGTCGTAAAACCACTCAAAGTCTTAGTATCATTTTGGAGGCAGGTCGTAACACCACTCAAAATCTTAGTAACAATTCAGAGTCAGGTCGTAACACCGCTCACCTCTCTACATAAGCTTTATACATTGTAATTTTGTACTTAAATAAATACTCATAATAACCAAGTGCATCAAGTATTCATTTCCACGTTGATGTATATATCGACGTCAGTTGGGACGTAACACTTAATACCTATGTTTAAAATAGTAAACAGATAGAGTAGGTACTTGGAACTTATAAAATGTATGTTAAGAATTTAAGCCTTAAGAGTTAAGGTACATAGATTTTCATAAGTGATATAGATTCTAATGCATCCAATAAAATGAATAAGTAACTAATTAATTTCCCATCGCCTTAGTTCTAGTAGTTTCTTAAAAAAATGTAACTACTGTAGGTACATTAATACGAGTTTGGTCTAAAACAAATGTTGCAAATTCGTGTTGGAAATATATATTTAATTAAACATAACATAATAAGTCATTGCATAAATAATTTTTTTTTGGGGGGGGGTCTTTAAAAGCTATGTTTTTATCCAGATTACTGAGCACCCGTATTAACCAATATTAACCCGAATAATAGTGGTTTTGAAAACCCGAATGTTTGTTTAAACTTTTTATTCGGGTGTTTGAACACCCGAATATATCCAGCACCCGAAACCCGAAACCCGAATAAATAATTCGGGTGCAAAGCCCTGATATATATAATATTATAATAACGCGAATTTTGAAAAAAATCGGAACACATAATTAATGTGACCAAAAAAAACGCGAAAAAAAAAAATTCCATTTATCACGGGCGCCGCAATTTACTATTGTCCTGGCGGCGGTTTCGAAACCACGACCCTCGAGTCACCTATCCTAACGCCTTACCGACCTAGCCACCTACTCAGATGAAATTCCGAGGCAAATGTATGACTCTTAAGCCGCGTCGCCGTGCTCGCGGCGATAAAATAAAATTCTTATCACTTTCCTTATCAATAAAAAAAAATATTTAATAAAATCCCAATAAATCCTATCAAAAACTCAAAACCCCGAGTTTCCCCTTGGCGAGGTGGGTGTTAGTACTCTCCCGGACCAAAATCCATCAAAAAAGCAAAATCCAAAAAAGGGGGGAGGAGGTGCCCCCGTTCCCTAAAGCGGAAAACGGTAGTATTCATAAAAATAATGGGTTCCCCCTTTGTCCGAGGGCTTTAACTTGAATTCCGGCCGAGTTATACTCAACTCAAAATGTGGGGGGGGTGGGGGCTTTGGTTCCCTAATGTTGAAAATTCATCTGAGGCCTAAAAAATTGAGATGCCCATTGGTACGGGGTCTCTAAGTCGAATACCGGCTAAGTTATACTTCGTCAAAAATAATTACTCGTTTAATGGGTCCCCCCACTCCGCCCGACGGTCGCGGGGTAATCGATTTATAAGACGTTATTATCACGTCAAAAAATTGAAAAACACGGGTTTTTGAATTTTTGAATCTCGAGCACTTGAACCGTTTCTGAATTTTTATATTATATTACACACGGAAATATCCCAATTTTCATAATAATATATAGAAATACGGAATAATAATAATAATAATAATGTTCGAAAATATTCGTCGATAAGGAAATGGGAGATAAGCGAGCGGAATTTATAGCGAACGCGCGGGAAGTATTGTGATTGGTCGTCATGGAAGAAACGCGGAGTGCCGTCAGCGCTCCCCGCGGATCTTATACGCGTTATTAGCGTTTTATTATATAAGACTAGCCCTTGGTCTAGCCGGGGGAGACCCCCGGACCCCCCAGTGTTTGTTTGTAAGTGAGTACCGATTTCGGAGACAATGTCGTTGGAATTATAAAAATCACAAGGGTTGTAAGTCAAAAGTTTAGGATTAGTGATATGTAGGGCAGAGGACTTGTAGCATTTGCATATTTTTTTTGCACAGTCACAAAAATAGCAGAGTGCGAAACAAATACGTTACATGCTTCCACAAAGCTAATTTTAAAAATCTATTGTGCATATAAATGCATATTTTGCAATTTTTTGGTTTTTAGGGCATATTTTTTTCATTTTATACTTTTAGATGCATATTTTAAATAATTTATCATTTTATCAATATTTTTAGTAGACGTTTTTATTTATTTATTTTTACAACCAAAATAAAGTTGAATTTAAAATTATTTAAAATGTTGATCATTATATGATCTTTCACTTTCTCCGGAACCTATAAATACAAGGTAGGGGGATTGTGGGTAAAAGCCGCATGTTAGTATTGTGAACACCAATAAATATAAACCACTATAAAAATAATTGAAGAAGTTTTTTAAAATTAAATCAAGCACCCGGTACAGTGGGTAAATTATTCAAGAGAACATGAATATTTTAGAGAAAAATAAAAGTTAATAAATATTGGCTCAAGTGTTAAGAATGGTGAAGAAACTTCAATTATAGTCAGAATACCTGAAATCTTGAGCCTTGGTGATTTAGAATATATTAAATATGGTCCTATAAATTCTGTTGATGTTGAACGTTTTTTTTCAATGTTCAAAGTGCTGTAAGCTGACAATAGAAAAAGTTTTCAATTTGAAAATTTGAAAAAACATCTTATTTTTCAATATAACTTCCAATGTAAAAATGTGTGTAAGTCTTAAATATTTGAAACAAAAATATTTTGTCAATTGTTTTATAGTAGCTGAAGAAGTAGAAAGTTGAAAGTTTTGAAGAAGTATCCAGATGAGAAAACATCAAATAAACCAAATAATTATTCAAATAATTTATTGTAACTTGTAAGTTGTTAAAGTTGTAAATACAATTTATTCATTAAAATAATAGAGAAGTACCTACCTACAGAAAACTTTTTGTTTTTCGTTAAAAAATATTCATTTTTAAATGCATATATTTTATATTTGAGTGCATATTTGGTGATTTTTTAGAGCTACAAGTCCTCTGCCCTAGTGATATTGATTGGAGATAAGGCTTGGCGCATTGGCAGGAATATTTAAAAGTTTGATCGTCTAGCAATCCGTCACAAACATTGTAAATAGATATGATCTCCAGGATCTCTAGTCAGCTGCTTTTGGTTGTTGAAATCTTCGACCATATAAACTAAGTTATATGGTTACTTAGTAACTTAGTTTATATGGTCGAAGGTTGAAATTATTAAAAATTGTAGTATCGATATGTGTATTTGATTGTCTAGCTATCAGTCATCAAATCACATAGGTAGGTAATCCGACTGCGGCGGATCGCGGACAATATGTGAAGCGTATATTACCTGGTATGCAATCTACCTGCGGTTGGTGTAATACCATGTCCCGTTGTATGTCCTGTTCTGTTTTGTTGACTTTATAAGAAATTAGGAATTGCGAATAATTGTAATGGAATGTCTAGCTATCAATCGTCGCTGTATGGAAATCTATGAGTTATAGGGCATTTGTGTATGGCGGATTGGATACATAACCCGGGAACAATTGCAGTTTAGCTCCCCCGCGCTATTTTGAATTTTTTTTATCGAAACTTATGTAACTTATCGAGTTAAGAACGATGGTGCAATCAAAATTTGTCGCTCTCACTTTGTTTCGAAGTTATGGCCTTCCAAAGTTTTTAATTTTCGTTTGTATGCATGCGCGCAACACTACCTACTATATTACCGCGCGGAGGACCTCAACAGTGATTACACAGTTTGGGGCGCTCGTCGCTGCGCTACTCGGCGCCGTCGCTGCGTTCTGTAAATAGAAAATATCCCCCGACTTGCTATGCAACACCACCTTAAGTAGGTTACAGGGAAAGTAAAAAGTTATGTCGTAGTATATGCCGTATATGGGCAGTATTATACAGTTTGCGGCACTCGTCGCTGGCTCCGCAAATCAAAAATATCTCCCGACTTGCTATGCAATACCACCTTAAGTAGGTTACAGGGTAAGTTATTTCGTAATACAGTGTTACACAGTTTAAGTATAAAAACAACTAAAAAAGTTCTCCGGTCGCCAAACTCGAGGTCTTCGTGCGGCATTAGTAGTGTTGCGCGTATGCGTCTAAATCGTTAGCTTTGGGAGGCTAAAACTTCGAAATTAAGTGAGAGCGACAAATTTTGATTGCATCATCGTTCTTAACTCGATGAGTTACATAAGTTTCGATAAAAAATTTCAAAATGGCGAGGGGGAGCTAAATTGCAATTATGCCAATATAAAGTGTGAATTGCAGTAAATAAACTGTAATGATGTATAAGTACACGGGGTGAACAATTAAGCTTTAAATAATAAAAAAAATAGTACTCATTAGTCTATAAAACGCCAAACGTAGTAAAAAAAAAAATAGGTAGGATAAAAAAAGGTAAGAAAAAAAAAAAGAGTGTAAATTTGTATAGTAGTATACGCAATTCGTAAAAACGAACGTTTCGCACAGACGCTCGTGGAAGAAAGTCGCACTCGCCCGAAGTCGGAGCGGAGAGCCGCCCAGGTCCACTGAGCTTTTCGCTGTTTACTCTGCCACCACGTGACAGCAGTATTACCAAATGTTACCTATTTAATTTTAATAAGCTTTTTGTCAATGCTCAACGATTTTGACAGACCCGCGGTGCTGGTAATAACATCGGTAAATACCATTACTAAAATGCAAGGCAAAACTAAACAGTGGAATCAATTCTATATTTATTTGCCATCGACCAGTGGAAGTGAGTACTCGTTACTTTATTATATTTTTCACTTTTTTTTTTTTGTTTTTTTTGACAACTTTACTAATGTTAATTTTTCGTTGTAGAATGTTTCATTTCGAAAATTGTAATGTGACGGTGCAGGCTGCATCTAACCACCCACCATCTTCTGCAATTGTAGCACCTAAAAGTATGTATAAATATTGTCAATTGTCATGACGTATATACGGTAAACGGGAAAAAAGTCCCCGGTAAGAAAGTCCCACGGAAACAAAGTCTCTCATTGTAGAATAAATAAAACGATATTTCCTCTATACTGTTATATACTGGTATATCTATGTTTCTAAATAAATTGGGTTGACAAATTTTATATACTATTATATGTTTAAGATATTATATTATTTTCAATAAATTTAAAATGTATTTAATTATGTATATATATACTTATCTACAATAATTTTTAATCCTAGAAAGGTATTTATTTAATTTAGTTGATTGTTAATAATTTTCAATACAAATATATAACGTGTTTTACCTATGGGCTATGTACTTAATAAATACCTATATGATAAAAGACAGAATTTAAATCAAATAGTAATTTGGAGACTTTTTTTTTTCCGTGAGACTTTTACCGGGAGCTATTGGAACAAATGCACTTTACCACGCCCCTCACAAATTCCGATTTTTTTTTAAAAAAATACGTGTTATTCAACGCTGATTTCGAAACTGTTTGAATTTTTGTGCGGAAACCATTATTTTGGAAGTTATAGCCTTCCAAAGTTTGCGATTTTACGTTTATACGCATGCGCTCAACACCACTATGTATTACCGCCGCACGGAGCGTGTATAACCTATTTAAATTCTTTTTACGGGGTCAATAATTTTAAAGTTGAAATTCAATTTTTTTATTTTATTGTATATTGTACTTATACACAATGTTAAATATTTAATAAACAATGTTATCAGCATTTTCTTCATCTGTTTCAAAGTTGCACAAAATTGCACATTTTAATTGGTCTTCGTTCTATTTTTATATCAATATCGCTATTTTATAACTATTTCATTATAACTACTAAATTGTATATTATTACAAATATTTTTATATTCAATTATCTTGATGATAATTATATCAGGTAGATAAGCTAATGAGTATATTGTAGTACCTATTATACCTATATACCTCCGCTCCGCAAATCGAAAATATCCCCCGACTTGCTGTGAAACACCTCCCCAAGTGGGTCACAGGGTTGAGAAAATTGCATTTTTATTGCACCGAGCCACCAATTTGAAAAAACTTCGTACAGTGATGCGGCACTCGTCGCTACGCTCCTCGGCGCCGTCAATGCGCTCCGCAAATCGAAAATATCCCCCGACTTGCTGTGCAACACCTCCGCAAGTGGGTTACAGGATTAAGAAAATTGCATTTTTGTTGCAGTTATGTTGTATAGTATGGGCAGTGATCCCTTGTTAGCGGCACTCGTCGCTGCGCTTCTCGGCGCCGTCGCTCCGCGCGGTAATATAGTAATGTTGCGCGCATGAGTATAAACGTAAAATCGTTAACTTTGGGAGGCTATAACTTCTAAAATAATGGTTTCCCCACAAAAATTCAAACAGTTTCAAAATCAGCGTTGAAAAACACTTCTTAAAAAAAAAAAAAAATCGAAATTCGTGAGGGGTGTGGTAAAGTGCATTTTAGCCGGGACTATTTTCCGGGGACTTTTTTTCTTACATATAGAGCTATAAATTAATGGATTGCGCCTCCCTCACCACCCAACCATCACTGAGTAACGCCAATATAGAGTGAGTAAGAAGGAACATAGTGGGGGAATCTTGATGAAATCATATAAGAGAAAGAGAGAAAAAACATAATGTGGGAAATCATAGACTTACGAAACTAATACTGTATATTGGACCTCTAACTTCTCTCTCTAAGCGTTGTCCATTAGTTTATAGGTCTATGGATAAACATGGTAATGTTGTTCGCTTTTCTTTTTCAGAATGCTACAATTGCAGAAAACCTGGTCACCTGGCCCGCCATTGTAAGTGTATTTTGTGTATATTATGTATGTGATCGTAGGCAATGCATCTAAAATATTATTTACTAGCTGATCCCGTGCACTTCGTCGCCCGTTAAATGGATCAACTCAATACTACCTACTCAAACTTTGTTCAATTCATTAACGTGTATGGTGTTCAAAATTTATCTTATCTTTCCCGTTGCCCTGAATAAAAATTCTGAATCGCAGCAGTACATTATCAGGTAGGCAATCTACCTGCGGTAGATCGCGGACCCCGTGCTGTTTGTACGGAAGTGTATGATTTAACTCTAAAGTATCAAAGTTATACCAAGTTTATTTTGATGTAATACTGTGGATTAATATAATAAATTTGGTTGCTCGTAAAAAATCGCAACTCTTAAAAAAATTATGATTGTTGAACTCCTTTTGGGTGTAATTTTCTGCGGTAAGTGCAACTCTGCCACCCTGGTAAGCATTGTTCAATAATTCGATTTGATGCAAGCTTGTACCTGATCTGCCCGAATAACCAATGGCAACTATAAATAAATAAATGCTAATTTCTAATGTAGACTGTAACTAATGGCAACTATAAATAAATAAAAATAAAATTTCCAATTTCTATCGTGAATCTCAATGTCCCTGTTTCAGCACCTATTTAAAATGCGAATTTTGGCAAATCCTTTCTTAGCGCACGTCTATATTATAATAGCTATCTGTATGCCAAATTTCAGCCAGATCCGTCCAATGGTTTGAGCTGTGCGTTGATAGCAGTCAATCAGCTTACTGTTTTTTATATACAGATATGGTTGCCATGGTAATATGGACACACACACACACACACACACACACACACACACTGACATACATTCATTTTTATATATATAGATTGATATGAAATCTTAGTAACCTTAGTAACCATGGCAACCTTGGTAACCATGGTAACATGGACACACAGACACACACACTGACATACATTCATTTTTATATATATAGATTATGCAGGCAGAAGACCAAAAGTTCAGAGGGACCGGTCTCCCCTCCGCCGGCGAAATCGATCCCCTCCCCGTCGGCGAGACCGGTCCCCCCCTCGGCGGCGAGACCGGTCCCCCTCTCGGCGGCGAGACCGGTCCTCCCCCCGTCGGCGAGACCGGTCCTCTCCCCGTCGGCGAGACCGGTCCCCCCCTCGGTGGCGAGATCGGTCTCCGAGTGAGACGATCTCACAGCGGCTGCGGGACTCGGCCCCCCCGTCATTGGGGAATGGTGCCAGAAGTTCGCACCAGCACTCGGGCCATGACCGTGGCTCGAGTGCTGTGTCATCTATGGGGCATGATATGGCATCTATGAATGTAGGAGTGAGTATAATATTGTAATATATTTGTAATATACATGTTAGTTATAAATGTTTTTAAATTTTAATTGTTTATAGGATGACAGCAAGCTAGTGGTAAGCTATAAAAAGTTCCTGTGTACTAATTTTTGTGTTCTTTTTATTGTCTAGTTCTAATTTGTGTTTGTATATATTTTCAGAATGAATAATGTATAATTTATAAATATAAATATATATATATAATATATAACAACAGTTATTTTTAAGTGTTTTTTTTATACATAACCTAACCTAAGTTATATTACAACATATATATAACAGATGTTATCATATTTATAAGTTTGCATAACTCTCCTTTAAAATGGTAGGTATGCATAGGCTCGAATAAATTATTGTTGGTATTATCAGTTAATGAATAATATTAATGGTAACATTAATTGTTAACCATCGGCTAATAAAAGATATGAAAATGTAATACAAGATTCCTTATAAGATTTTCTACATTTATCAAAAAAAAATGTTTATAAGAAAGTCAAATTAAATTTTTATGAGTGTTTGAAATTCAAATATTTACAACATTGGAGATTCAGTCGATTTCTCATATAGCGATTTCCTTATTTTGTTGTAATTCTAAAACGAATAACTGTAGATACATGAAAATTTCATTGAATGTTTATATTAGCATTTTCTAAACACTATACAATTTTGAAAATATTTTTGAGCTGTTTATGGACATTTTCAGTTTTCGATTTTTTTAGTTTTTTTTCTATAAATATCAATAAAGTTTTATCTGTTGGGTCAAAAAGTATAAAAATTTAATACAAGGCTCCCGATATATTGTTACAATATAAGTTTGAAAAATATTTCAAATACATATGTACAATTTCTTTTTATAAGCATTTAAACATCGAATTTTGACAAAATTTATCAAAATCTCGAAAATTATCAATCATTGTAATTAATAAATTATAAAATGTTCAGTTTTTATAGCTAAGGACTGCAAATTTAAAACAGAGGTTCTCATGAATAGTTCATACTGTAACCAAAAAATCTAAAAAATATATGAACACAGTTATTTTTTACAGACATTTTAAATTCAAATTTGGATGAAATTATATATTAAAAAACCTAGAATAACTATTTTAGTTATTTTGTTGTGATTGTATAATATTATTCGTGGGTACTTGAAACTTCTAAAGTGTACTATTATATTTATATATCTATGATAGTATCACGGTTTATTGTTGATGTAAAACGCTTATAAGTACCTAATGGATATTGTGATATGATTAATTTGGAATTTATTATAGGTCAATTTTATTTTAATACGATATATATGTAATATGTATATAATATGTCTTAACCTAGACTGACATACCGTCTCCACTCAGAATCGTTTTTCTTATACAATGATATTATATCATTGAATTCAAATTTAATACCATCCATTATACAGTGACCCACTTATACCCTACAGTACAGCAGAGCACATTTTTTAAATTACAAATAATGTATAATCAATTAGGTATTACTAATCAGTAATTGTATAATATTTTTTCAATGAAAATTAATTTTAATCATACCTCATTATGTTTATTACATATAAAAGACATTGTTAAGCAATACAAATTCAAACATACAATACAGTGTAGTTTAATGATGTTTAAAAAAATTTAATTGAATCGTGCGTCGACTGCAATACGTAGAAATGAAACATATTGTACATACAACAAAATTGAAAATTTCTTACAAACTCTGGTTATAGTAGATAATATATGCTTTTGAAATTATAATAATTTGTGTATGAAACTTACTATTAATCAATTTAAGTGTATATACATATATATATATATATATGTGTGTGTGTGTGTGTGTGTGCTACATCAGTTACAAATTAACAATGAATAATAATTAAGTGTTAGCTGTAGTAATTCTTATGATTATCAGAGAATGGTTTAGTTGCAAATTAGTAATCAGTATTGATACAATGATGAATCTTTTTGTTGTGTTTCTGCTACATCTGCATTGATGAAGTCATTTCTAGTATACCTAATGTTTCTGAAATAATACAATTGCATACAAATATCTGCTGATATATTTTAGAGTACATAAATAATTCTAAATGATTTACCACATAGTGTGCGAGTCGTAGCCAGTTTAAATGCATGTTTGGCATTTGATACAAATACATTACAAAATCCGCATCAAGAGAGAAGCACGTAGAGGTTGTCGAATTTCCCCTATGTCTTAGTAGCAGTCCAACAATGAATCTGTTTCTATTACATCTGCATTGATAGTCATTTCTAGTATAATGTTTCTGAAATAATACAAATGCATACATATATCTGCTGATATATTTTTAGAGTACATAAATAATTCTAAATAATTTACCACATAGTGTGCGAGTTGTAGCCAGTTTAAATGCATGTTTGGCATTTGATACAAATACATTACAAAATCCGCATCAAGAGAGAAGCACGTAGAGATTGTCGAATTTCTCCTATGCCTTAGTAGCAGTACAACAATGATTCTGTTTCTGTTACATCTGCATTGATAGTCATTTTTAGTATAATGTTTCTGAAATAATACAAATGCATACAAATATCTGCTGATATATTTTTAGAGTACATAAATAATTCTAAATAATTTACCACATAGTGTGCGAGTTGTAGCCAGTTTAAATGCATGTTTGGCATTTGATACAAATACATTACAAAATCCGCATCAAGAGAGAAGCACGTAGAGATTGTCGAATTTCTCCTATGCCTTAGTAGCAGTACAACAATGATTCTGTTTCTGTTACATCTGCATTGATAGTCATTTTTAGTATAATGTTTCTGAAATAATACAAATGCATACAAATATCTGCTGATATATTTTTAGAGTACATAAATAATTCTAAATAATTTACCACATAGTGTGCGAGTTGTAGCCAGGTTAAATGCATGTTCGACATCAGTTACGTATTTTTTAAAAAATCCGCATCCAGAGAGAACCACGTGGAGGTTGTCGAACTTTCTCTCCTTCGCGAGTCGTACTTATGACTGCTTATGAACCATGTGTCACACAGACTTGGATCACACAGATCCATTTGATCACACAGATCAGATTTGATGTTCATTAAGTTCTTGTAGACTTTATTGTACAGTTATATCCCAGATATACGGATCCCTAAGGATTAGAGTACTTCAATGGCCAACAACGTCCGGTGGATCACATAAATCCATGATGGTACAACATAAAAATGTTGTATTTAAGTACGTCTGTAATCTCAGGCTAGTATGTCTCAAAAAAAATATATCATTATTGAAGAGAAAACTAATGTGAACAAAAAAATATTTAATTTGAAGTTTGATATATTTTTTTTGTTTTGACAATTCACCGAGATTATACCCTGAGAGGTAATACTTCCCTGTACACAATGTTCTTTGTGACAAACCGACCGTGGCCGTCAGCGTACATACCGACTTTGACGGATTGAGCGTTTCTCACTAGCGAAAACGCAACGTACAATTGTCCATGAGTGAACACGGGTGACGGCCGATGCAAATCAACCCTGTCAAACGTTTGACCCTGGGATTTATTGATGGTCATCGCGAACGACAACTGTACCGGAAACTGTAGCCGCTTCAATTGGAATGGAAGATCATCCTCACTGCCTGAAGTGACCGGGATAGCAGGTATGACTATGTCGTCCGGTGCGTCGCCGCCACCGGACAACATCCTTGCCTTGAAGTTGTATCGCCGCAATTCGGTGACCACCAGCCTTGTACCGTTGCACAGTTGTCTACTTGGATCGAGATTCCTTAGCAACATGACTATGACACCGACCTTGAGGGTCAACGCGTGCGGGGGGGGGGCCGTTTAGTTCCAGAGAGTTGAGAAACTCAGTGGGATAGTTGGCGACCTCGTCCGGGTCGTCGGCCATCACCGTGTCTATGCTGTAGTAGGTCCATTCGGCCCCTGCAACGCGTAGGAGTACTTGGTGATTTAGTTGACGGCATTCTTCGTTCTTGGGACAAAGAATAATTCTCCGAGCAAAATAGTAGACGTTAGTCAACGACATTTGCTGTGGATAAACAAAATCAACTAATTCATTGATATCACATACCATTTCCTTGGGGATTTCGACCGTATCCTCAATACCGTCGACCACTGGTAGTTGTCCGTTGCCGAGCTTCAGTATCCAATCTGCGAAGTCCGCGTCGTTCCCGGCGCGCATGTTTTGGGTCAGTTCAAACTTCTCTGTGTTTCTCCACAAAAAGTTTTGTTTGATTGACGCCAAGACGATGGTGCTTCTATTCCCTCTGCGTACGACGGGCAATATCTGTCGGAAGTCGCCCGCGAATAGGACCGGTTTGCCCCCGAACGGTATTGTTTGTTTTCCCATGATGTCTCTGAGTAAGCGATCGACCACTGTGAGCTGTGTCCCCGGTGACATTGGCGATTCGTCCCAGACTATGAGCGCCGCATCACGTATCCTCTGTGCGCGCATGGATTGCAAGGAGATATTGGATGTATCGTCGTCGGTCAGCGTACCAGATGGCAATCCAAACGTCGAGTGAACTGTCATTCCGCCGTCCATGAGCGACGCGGCGATCCCCGTGAATGCCACACAATACTTCCCGTGGCGGTTGTTGGTTTTGAAGTGCCCATTTTAGGCATCCATAAAGCGTTGTTTTTCCGGTGCCTCCGGGTCCGTCGACGTAGAATGTTTTTGCCACATCCCGGTCGTCATTGACCGCCACCATGATGCGATCAAATACTGTTTGCTGTTGGGCGTTCAAGGTGTCCACTTGTGGTGCCCACTGTGCCGCCACGTCTATTGCGTGGAACAGTTGATTGTCCAATTCTGGTTCTAGTAGACGGTCGTCCGGGATGGGCAGACCGTAGTCGAGAAGTGTTTTTCCGTGTACCCGTAGAAGATCTCCAATGGCCTTCAGAGTCGATGCCTTCGCACGGTCAACGTCTTGCAAACGCCGATTGAAGTCTTCAATCATGCTGTCTTCGTTGCTCGTGTACAGCCTTAGCGGTTCCGTAGGCTGGCAGTGCACCAGTATTGTGACAAAAAGATACCGAAGCTGGCCGGGAGAATCCAACGTTGCAGACTCTTGCATACACGCATGCCATGCTTCGTCGTTTTCTACGAGTCCCAATGCAATTGCAGCAGCCCCATATGTCTCGTGCACGATCTCGTCGACTGTTCTTATGTCCCGGAAAGACCGTGGGCCTCTCCGGTTCAGAAGTAACAGTCGCAGGTGAAAACGGTGCTGATCCTTTGGGTTGACGACGTACATCCGAGCCAACGTCTTGTTGGCCATCCGATTTTTACGTGGCGACCATGTCCTGCTAGGTTGGTGCCAAGTGTAATGTAGTGGTATCTCATGGTAGAGGTACTGTCTTGCCACCTCGCTGTTTGTGTTGAGTGTGAAGAACTCTGTTAGTTTAGTACGACGTTGGTTATCATCGTCTAACCGTTCTTCAGCATGTCCGGGAGGAAAGTACACGGTCTGATTGTCTTCCAGGTGGACTGGAAGTCTTATGATCGTGTGGCTTTTGTTGTGTATCTCATACGAAAACAACCTCCAAATGGCTTCAGGTGGGCCCACGTACCGTGAGTTAGTGTAACTGAAATCAAAATTAATTCAATATATAATATAATAAAAACAGTAATGTTATAAATTGTATGTTTATACAATGAGGTCATCACACATCACAAATATATATTAATAGTTTTTCATTGATTGGTACTAATTGTATAAAAAAAAATAATTTAAATTGAAATGATGGAAGTTTATTGATGTATACATTTAAATAATTAAGATTGTACATTGTGTCAAGTGAAGGTATGGTTACTACAAAATTGTATATTTGTGATCACAATAGGGTCTGTTGGAATGCTATTGAAATACATTGGTATTGTAAAGAGGTTGTTGTTTTTATTTCTTTAATATAAATTTAAATAAACAACTGTTAGGTATCCGTTTGTTATAAGTTTAAATTAAATCTGTAAAAGTTATTAATTATACCTTCCAATGCACGTTTAAATAGTAAAGATGCGTCAAGTTATGGCTTAAATACCTACTTGCAAATCATATAATGTTTTTAAATAATTATTAAGCAACAGTTGATAAGTGAAGAACAATTGTGATCAAATTATTAATTATACCTATGCACATTAAAATGAATCGAATGGAATCTTTTTATAAGTAAAAATGATATGTTTTGCCAAATTTAAACATACATGATATTATGTAAAATAAATTAATTAATGTAGTTATGTAGGTATGCAGTATAAATGTATGAATACAACTGTTGTACATTAATCGTTAAATCTGTAATGAATTACACATATATATATCCGAACACAGCACCCCCTCCATAAAATTATAGATTTAAGTCGCACTGTTGTGTTATCGGTGTACAATTTAAATAGTTGTATAATATAATATATGATAATGAATAGTTTGTAAAAAGTTGTCAAAAAAAGAATTAAGTATGAATAAATTATAAATTTTATAATAAATGTGAAGCACAGTCCTTTTATTTATTCATCATTTATATTAACCACATTATATATTATGTAAAACTTCAAAAAATAATATGAAGTTATGCGTATGTAAGTGAAGTAGTAAAATAGTAGTGCATATCTTTATGTAGGTGTACGGGGAAGTGTAGTGCTAATTATTAACTGAACAATTTAAATCTTATCTAATCTCTGTACAGCATTTAATCATTAAGCAAAGTATAAATGGAAAGGTTGTAAAAATGTACCTATATGGTCAAGTATAGTGTATGGTTGATGTAATTATTATTAATTTATACAATGATAGAATAACAATGAAAGCTGCAATAGTATTAAGATTCTGTGTATGAAAACAATAAATTATTGAATCTGCTTACCTTAACACTTCATTTCCGTCCTGTAAGGCCAAAGTAGCTGCGTCATGTCCCTTGTAGACATATTTGTAAATGTACTTTACACTCTTAATGGTGGAGCAAACCTCAACATTGATGTGAGCGTCATATTTGGCCAGTAGATATGGGTTGTATGGAACGACAAACTCGTTACCGACCTCACGTTGTGCGACAAGGGCCTTAAGACCATTATTTGGACGGCGGTATTGTGGGTAGCCGCCGTCAGAGACGTACACAGTCTCATCACAGTACTGTTTCGGAAACTTCTTTAAGCAGTTGTTGTCATTCATACATGGACTGTCGGGGTTTAGTTGACCACACGGTCCGTGAATCATGTGCGACGTACGCAGTCAAACGACGTCGATCAGTCTCCGGGTCTGGCAAGGAGGCGCACACAATGTTGTCGACGTCCTGTGCGTCGAGCAACTTGCTGTCCTCCCCGAGGATGATGAGTATGTGCGCGTGCGGTAGACCGCGTTTCTGGAATTCCACAGTGTATACATAAGCATTTACATTACCAAAAATCCTACCGACTGTTATGTCGTGCATAAGAGCCTTAAGTTTGACGTGGAACACTCTGGCTACCAGGTCAGGCCTGCTTCGCCAGAGTGTATGTCCCCTAGGTTTTCTGTGATCTCTGGCCACCTAGGATTGCATGTAAAAGTAACGAAGAGATCAGGCTTACCGAATTTTCGCACAATGGAAATAGCGTCATGATAACAGCCTTTATTGTACCGGGGACTCCCGACGAACGTCGAAGGTAAAATGACTCTACGGCCGACGGCCAAGGGGTTAGCTGGCGCGTCCAAGTGGAGCTGTTGGTTGACGTGGTCCACAAGGCCTCGATACGCTTCTGCAAGGAGCGTACCCTGATTCCGAATGATGTAGTTCAGATTGTTTGATTCCATTCTAACATATAGATCACACACGTACATCTGTAATAAAAATCCACCTCTGTGTAATATACTAAACTGGTTGTTATGCAAGTTGTTATTTCCTTGGTAACGAATAGCCAATCTATAGCAAGCATACTCGCGGATAGTATTCCGTGTGCGGACCGCGTTGACGCGGTTGCCGCGCTGCACCATGTTGTCTTGCCAACCGCATTCACCGTATGGGTACAACACTGGATAGAGCATTGGATCAGCATGACGTGATCTTGCAGATAAGTTCTGCATCCGGTGATGAGCGTTGATTGGATTCCTGTTGTACATGACCAGATTGATGTCCCTCGGCGGTCTGCCATCGTCACCGACGAACCAGCAACTTCATCTGCTGTGGGTGGACCGTAACGCCGTGGTCTCTGGCTGTGTCGGCGACGAAATGTATACTGACTGTTCTTGGTGCCACAGCGGGATCATTTCTAGCTCGGGCTTCTTCATCTGAGCACAACTGACTCATGTTCCTATAAATATATTTTTAATACAGTAAAGCAATACATATAGGAACAATACAGTCATATAAACTTAGTTTTATGTCAGTCATCATTATGTTCAGTTGTTAGTTATATAATTAAATTATATTATGTTTGTATTGAGTTTTTTTTTGAATGTGGTTTTGTATGGATTGTAGTACCGCAGTGGTAATAGTATTGCACATATATTTATATTAATAACTGGAGGTATACAAACTACACATAAAAAATTAATGAGTAATAGTATATCAATATGGTAAGGCCTGGTCATTGTAAAGTTTATATTAAGTCTTATTGGGGTGCTATGTATGTGAATAAAATGAACGATAGTAAAGTGTAATATAATATAGTGTTTAAAAATTAATAATTATTCTCAAGCTCAGTGGAATAATGTTAAGAATATAGATAGAAATAATTGAAATTATACCATTATACAATATTATTGTAGTGTTTATTGTTACTATAAAATTCTAAACTGGTCAATATACTGTTTGAATGTTATGAAAATAAATAACTTAAGTAATTTATCAATTTGTTCTATAGTGACCCTTTTTGTAATAACCAATGAGTTTAAAAACAGTTTGTAAAAATCATTAATTTATTATTCGTACATATTTTGTACATTGATTAGCTTTTGAATACTGTTTGTAAGCCAGGCGACAAAAAGTTTTTTTATGTATATATGTAATGTAAGAATATATCATAAACAGAACAATATTATTGTCATTAAATATTTATATTATAAATAATCAACCTACACTCAAATGATAGATGGAAGTCACCACTTTTGTGTGGTGTTAATTTACAATTAAAATTGTTGTAATATTATGAAAATTCTTGGAGTGTGAAATACATGTTGTTATCTATTTTTACATTAGACCAATTTTAATTCAAAATGAAATAATTTTTAGTTAACAGTTTAATAATATGTTGTGTACCTACAAAGTATGCACAAATGATTAATTATACCTAATAGCATATAAATAATGAAATTTAATCAGTTTATAAGTGAAAATTAAATAGTTTGCCAAATGTAAATGTACATAATATAATATTCTATAGATGTAATGTGCACAAATTATGAGCTCTAAGCCGAGATTTTGGTGTTCATGAGTACATTACATATAATTTAATGACTTTAATAACTTACTGAAATGCTTGGGCGTATGGATTGTTATCCCGAAATAGTTGGTCTAGGTCTGCAAGCACTTGCTCCAATAAGCGGTGTGGATTCTGTTGCAAGCGAGCCCGGTTTGCTTGCTCAGAACTCACGAAATACAACTCACAATATCTCGGTGGCCTGTTTTCGTTTGGGGCGACTTCAATGTTAGTCCTGTGATACACTTGTCCTTGAGCATAGAATACCCTAGGTCCACGACCTGGCAAATGTCTGGGGTTAAAGTCACTGGAGAACGCAGCGAATGCCAAACTGTTGTTATAGCTTCGAATTTCAGCTCTAAAGCTCCTGGCTTCCCTTGAATCAGAAGTCAACAAATTCATTTGTAACACAGGTGCGGGTTGCAACACCCGCTCTCCTGTTACGGTCACGAGACCGCTATTACAGCATGTATAGAAACCTCCCTGTGTGGTGCTTTCGATGGGGAAGTGACGGGCACCACAATCTCTACAGACTGCATTCAACGCCCCCAATGTAATGCTGTTCTGGGAGCGGATGTTGGATGCCAGCCGGACGATCTATCATTGGTGCACGCCCTCTAGGCTGTTGGACCGGAACACCCGGGGGAATTGGTTGGAACTGCAATTGAAATTATAAAATTTTAACAAACATAGATATAAGTAATATGAAGAAATATTCACTGACCTCTTCATCGACGCCTTGGTGTAACATTTCGATTTCAAGTTGCATCCCCTCATTGTTGTCCAAAATCTCTCCTGGTACTACCTCGTCAACGTCCATTAGGACTTCGTCCATTCGAACTTCGATAAATTCTACGTTATCGTCGTTCATCATGACTTGGTCCATCTGGTCTATTTCTTCGTCGATATCTTCCATCTGTACTGCGACGTACTCCACCTCGACCATTTCTGCGTTATCGTCGTTCATCAGGACTTGGTCCATCTGGATGACTTCCTCTTCGATATCTTCCATCTGTACCTCGACCATTTCTGCGCAGCCTCTTGCATCGGCATTGTCAATTTCTGCGTGAACTGGTAGTTCACGGTCAGGTACTGGTTGTGCTCTGACCACCTATGCAATCATTTTAATTAGTTTAATGTGCAAGTATTAAATGAACCAATAAGGAGCACAGTCAAGTGTTGAGTAGGGTCAATATATTTTACAGAAGAGTTTAATAGTGTTATTTCTATATTTTTAAAAATGTTGTTATAGTTTTATATAGGTTTTATTAAGTATTCGCCTGGTAAAAAATAATACACACTTGGTATAGTTTCCAGTTAATGTATCAACGTTATAAATTAATATATACAATTTATCAAATAAATAGTCATCCAGTGGTTTTAATATTAGTGACGTGGGGTGTTAACACACCTATTTTAACGTTACATTTTTATTTGATCGAAACACAAATTTCCAATAAGATAAGACTGTAGGAAGTATATTGTATTCTATTGAATGTATTTCAACATAACAATTCATCCATAAATAATATCAGGCATATGAGAAAGTATTTAAATATGTTTTGTAAAGTGTAACTGTGATAAAATATTTAAAATAAAGTAAGCTTTACGACCATGAACGTTATGTACAAAAATTATAAGTTATAAAAAATAGTGTATTGAGTATTGTGTAATGTAACTATTGTTTAGGGTACAGGTCTTAAGTGTATCTATAAAAATATCAAATAAAATAAAATCCTAAACTCTATAATAAGCAAAACAAATACAACAAAAACCTTGTGTACCTATGATATGAATAGGTAGTGTGCAATTGATAATAATATTTGTATTTGGTAAAGTCTATTAGCAAGCATCGTACTCTATGAAGGTAGGTTAAAACTCGTTCTATAAGTATTGAAATATGATGTGAAATGTAGTATTCACGTTATAATCTACGTAAAAACCACTAATTTATGACGTATACGTTAAGTTAACAGTGCTAAGGCTTAAGAGTAACAACTTATATAAAATATAAAACCGCTATTGTCACTATTGCAGTACCTACACTATTGTCGTACTTTACAATTAAAACTAAATAATATTATATTTCATCATAAACTCACTATTGACGGAACTGCTGTTTTGGTCAGATGGCGGCGTAAGAGGTTTCCCGGTGCGAAGTCAACGTGAGGAATGAAATGCCTTGAACATAGCTTAGATGTTCGGTTGACTTGAAACCCCTGGTTCTCGATGAATTGAACCCACAAACGTTGACGTACGACGTCCGTTGGCAAGCTAAAGATAAAGATCAGTAAAATAAATGTATTTAAATAATATGCCCAAGTATTGAAATTGTAATTACTTGTGTACTGAAACTCCAACAATAGCATCAACGATTCCACATATCACACAGCGTTTGACCATTGTGAGAACGGCCTGTGAATAGTCGTCTTAATATTAAATTGATATAGGTATATTGATATAAAAAAATAATAACAAAGTAATTTGTAAAATATAATAATATATGCAAATAGAATATGAAAACAATAAAATAATATTGTCTCACGGTGTTATCGAAATAACGATGTTATCAATGGATGTGATACCGCGATTGTTATTGAATGCTATTATAAGAAATACGTTGTTAATATTGGATTATATTTGAAAAATAATGGGAATATATACATTAAAAAATCATTGCTAAATGTGAACTTATCGTTAACGTTTATGTAGCTATAATGTTTTACGTAAAATGTTAAAGCCATTAAGAGAATCAATGTTTTCGTCATCCGTATTTTGTAACAGACAGGTGCACGATAACTCCGCACTGTTGTTGTTCGAGAATGTTCGATATCCGCAAAGGTAATAGAACAGATGCACTTGTTTGCGAGGATTCGCGATGAGTCATACGAATCCCTGAAAAAAAATCCCCGACCCTAGGAAAAAAAATCTCCAGACTACAATATTACTCACAAACTCATGTAAATGGTTGAACAAATATTTTTTAAACGTTAATTAGTATTTATAATTAATATTTAATTACAAATACGTATACTATCTTATAATATATTATATTGTTAAAAAAATTATATATTATAAATAATATTTTGTTTTAAATTACGATAATATATTATGTGTAATTCAAATTAAATAACTAACTTAACAACGTTACAAATAGGTGTAGTATATAAAAATATTTTGAATGATCGATACGTCAAATAATACAGTTAAACACATAGTATACAAAAATATTATACAAAATATAAGTAATAAAATAATATAAATAAATGACTATAAATAATTTTTGAAAAATTAACAACATTCTATATTACTATACTATATTAATACACATTTTATGTTGGTATAATTCTGTAAAAATTAAAACCCTGAAATAAAATATTACGTTTTCAAAACTTCAAATAATACTTATGATTGTTGTGTGAGGTGTAGTGTACACAAATATATAAAGTATAAAAATATTTCGAGTGATCGATACGTCAAAGAATACAGTTAAAAACATAGTAGGTATATAGAATTATTATAAAAAATTTAAAATATAGATGGTAAATGGTAATATCAATAATAATAATAATAATAACTATAATCATAATAAAATAATTATCAAACAATAATTAATTATTGATTTCAATTTTGAAATTAATTGGATTCAATTTTTACAGAATTATACCTACCAACATAAAATATATAGGTACCAATATTTTGTATAATATTTTTGTATGTATATTATATACTATGTTTTTAACTGTAATATTAATTGACGTATCGATCATTTTAAATATTTTTAATTTTTTTATAATTTTTTTAACAATATAATATAATATAATATACGTATTTGTCATTAAATATTAATTATAGTTACTAATTAACGTTCAAAATATATTTGATCAACCATTTGCATGTGATTGTGAGTAATATTGTAGCTGGTGATTTTTTTTCCTAGGGTCGGGGATTTTTTTTCCGATTACGGAGTCATACAGA
>CARXXK010001043.1:0-83106 GCA_949089665.1 Macrosiphum euphorbiae
ATATAATATATAGGACTAGTGTTTACTACTGGTCGTACACGCACAACCTGCAGCGAAATTTGATACCTTTTGTATTGCTGTTATCGCAGTTTTGTCGAATACAATGAAAAACGCATCGCCTAACAAAAGTACCAATCAATGAATGTGATGAAGAAAAAAAAATCAAACTTAATAATACGTAATAGGTCTATATAATATGGTATACCTACGCTTTTATTCGTAAATAACCATATTGATCTTCGTACTGTGAAAATATAGCACAAATCTATTACTGAAAATGGCAGAAATTGTACTTAAATATTGAAACCTACTTCAGATACACTTGTGATTTAATATCACCTCTTCCCACAATATTTCTATTCCTATTACCTATGTGTGATTGATAAAATTAAATTAGCCCTTCTCTATTTGTTATACTGGAATATTTGATTCATCGAACTCATGACATTAGATAATAATTATTGCTTACAACATATGTTTATGTTTTTATTTAATAAATTAACACTAATCGGCTTTTACAAAGATAGAAATAATATTATTAATATAATATAATTATATAACAAAATAGTTCCAATATAAGTATTAAACATCTAAGACTATGATATAATAGTGATAACAATTAGATAAATAGCCTATAAGTAGGTACGAATTTGTCATAAATTGTTATTATAATACTTCTAAGATCATATTATTGTATACATTTAACTTTTAAATTTATAAACTGTTTCTAAAAAGTCTGTATGTAGAATATCACAGATAAAACCGATTTGTCGAGTATTCTAATTATATTCATTTGTAAGTCTAAAAAAAAATATGTCAATACGTATGTCCATGGTAGTACAATAAATGTATCAATACGCATAATACCATTGAGTATAATATATTGTACAGTAAAATATACTCGACGATAATATGATTTACCTATGACCTGAATATATTATTGCAAAAGATTTATTATTGTGACTTACCGACAATAGTCGTTCGCATTGCAAATTTTGATTTTTCAGGAAATCTCACGTTTGCATGTAAGCAGACAAATATTATCGTTTTTAAATTGTTTTTTTTTATTTCATAACCAATATCTTCAAACGTTTGGGGGTTACCATAAACGACTGTCGTCGTCAATAATTCGTCAGTCACCTTCACATTCGACAAAGCGTGTATAATAATGTACACACATCGTTTAACATATATATTATATACATATATAAACGTACATTGTTGAGAGAATCGAGCGTATGCGTACAGTATTGAGAGGATCTATATACGTAGGTCTACATGAAGTGAACATCGATATAAATACTCGAGTGCCGGCGAGTGCCTCCCCCATCCCCCCACCTGGTTAGGCCACCACGCTAAGCGTTATTTACAGACGGAAACGGAGGGAGGGGAAATAATTTATATAAACTGAAACTTCAAGAGCTGAACACCGATCACAAACAGATAGGGCAATGATGGTAAGGAGTGTAATAATTTATGAGATCGCTAGCTCGTGGCGTGTACCTGCAGAGCACCACGACGGTGATGTTAGATCCATCCGTGTATAGTGTATACATGTTACTATACAATAGGTACTTATAAAATATAATAGACTAGACAATATAATAATAACGTATAACATGTTTATATGTAGTATGTATATATTATCAATTTTAAGTCTGGTAAACTATGAAACGGCGACACAATGTTGATCATTTAATAAAATTAAACGAGTAAAGTTCCTGATGGCTGTTTGTGTTGTTCTAAATGTTATCCTCAGTCGTCTGTATACGTGATAATCTATAAAGACGACGTCGATTAAAATTAGAAACAGAACAGCTTTTGAGTTATTTTACATAATATATAATATAAAATATAATGTATATATAAGTATAAAATGGGTTTATTATTTTATTTTATTTTTTTCTTTTAAAAGTTATTATAACACGGCGATACATATAGGCAATTTTTCTACAGGACCGTCGAGATTCCGCTTTTTCGGTATCATAATATTTTGTAATAGGTACATAATTCAGGGACTAGAACCAGTGGAACCTTATGAATTTATCGGTGTCGGTTCTAGTCCTGGCTCTCTAAAAATAAAATAAATGTTCCCGTTTGGTTCTGGTTTTTTGATAAAAAAAAAATAAAGATATCGGTTCCAAATAATTTAGGTACCAAATAGTATAATAATTTGGAATTAGGTTATCCGGAATGCTGGTTTCGTTAATAGTATGAGAAATATTATAAAAATCATAATATGATAACACATAGTTTATATACAAAACAGTTATACCATTAAACTATGATAAATAATATTATTATATTTTTGAACCTAAAAGAACCTATTTTATTTAAAAATTCCTGTTCTGTTCCGGTTTTGGTTCTTAATATTTTAAAGGTTCCAGACCGGTTCTTTTAGGTTCGGTTACCGTCCCCGGTACATTTGCCATTATAATAAGCGTGGGTGAGATATCTAGTTCCATGAAAAAAGAAACCGTTGAAAAGGTGTCTGATAATAAGACTGCAGTTCTCAGTTTCCGGGACGAATTTGGTAACACAATATTTTATATTTTTACAATAATAATAATATGACGTGTATTTATTATTTTTGCAAACAACAATTATATCTCTATTTATATTTTTTCATATTTGATTTTCGTGAGTGAGTATACAAATATTTTTATATAATCGATGTATCAAAAAACTATCGATACCTGCTGTTATAAGTGGCGATAAGCGATTACACCGTGGTGCCGCCGGATCAACGATTTCACGGTCTGTTGACTTTTGGGCATTTTCCTCCCTCCCTACCAAATAGTTATCCCTCACATTAATTAAACATCAATCAAAGATACACACACACACACAACGCATTCGATTCATACAAGTAATCTGCGTTTCTGAATAATTGTTATAGACTATATAAATATTATGATATTGTATATTATCATTTATAAATTGTATCCGTCTATCTGTGTTCGGCGTGTATAAATAATTATTATTTTTAGTGTTTTAGCTATTATTACTTTTATATTATACCCGTTGGGTTTTTTTTTTTTACGGAATACTAAAATATTGGCATATTTTCTATGATATTTATCGTGTTTCGGTTATACATTTTTTTAATATTATTAATATTTTAAATTACTAATCACGCCTTCTTTGTTAATTTGTATTTGTATATTATTTATATTACTTTGTCAACAATACATTATTTAACTACCAAATTTACCATCCGAGTTACCTTTTGGTCATTCATTTTAATCCTACACACACTCACTAACACTCGCAGGATTTGCTAGGTGAACCTATCCACTTTTTGTCGAGTGCTTTACACATAAATACACGTTTTGGTCGGTCGGCGGTAGGATAAACTGCAGTACAAGAATCGTCCCGGGCCTGCGGGTTATTATTTTACCAGCACAGATAAGATAAAAATATAATATTTGATCTCTACCTATTGTGATATTACATTTCGAGGATGGCATACACTTTTGGCTTCGTTATTGACATCGTGGGTACCTTAGGACTATGTAAATAATTTACAAAACCTGAATGTATTCAAATTTTATATTTCAGACATCACGAATCAGTGCGTTGTAAGACTTGCACTGTTTCGCGTTATAATAATATATTATTAGAGCCTTTGAAAACTCGCGTTATCCGATGCGGAGCGATTGTTCAGGGCAGTCAATGCGGGCACGCACCGCGACACCGACACAATGTTATAATTATAATAATAGTAATTATTATCACAAAACGATAATGATTATAATAACAATACATTTTAGTAGGTAGTTAACAATAATTTACCATGAGAAAAATAAGTCGAGAGATCACTGTGTCATGCCCTAAACAAAATAACATTATGATAATTATTTTTATAAAGTATGATCAGCTGTGACTATAGAGACTACAGTATAGTGTCTATAATCTATATATTTAGATTAATATCCTTCTATACTTACGAAAACGTGGTACAGGGTCACAGGGAGCGAAAGAATACAGTAAGCTCGACACGAAGGTACTCCACCTTGTCGAAAATACACGCACACACACACACACACACACACACATTATACATTATAATACACAGTAGAATGACGGTTGTTCGAACGCGGCCGAATTCCCGCCGAATGATTCGGGCCGAATCTATACAGTGTCCAAAAGCTTTCTAAGTCGCGTGATCGGCGTCGTTCCCCCGCCACGGTGTCCTCACGCCCGCCGACGTCCAAGGCTCTCATGACGAGACACTTTTTTTTTGTCTTTTGCCAACGTTTGAACTCGGCGGATTACGTACCGCCGGTTCGCGTCGCGTCGTTTTACGGTGGTCGACCTCGTGGTCATCAGATTTTGTGTATTGTTACAATTAATACTTCATCGGGCTGAAGCCATTATTATTACGTGCACAGTTGCACAATTTTATACTGTCGAAAACTTCGAGATCGTCGGAGTTTGACAGATTGTGTCACCGCCACCGCGAATTGTTATTAGGTATACGTGTCGACGTTGGATCGCCGTTTAGCTATTATCATATTATTAGTTAAGAAATACCGTATAATTAGTTTAGTATTGTGGAGACGTCCACTACATCATATTGTATATTGCCATCTTCCAATATAATTCGTAAAGGAGGTAAGACACGCACACTTTTTATTTGGTCACCCTGCAAAAATCGTAAGATTTGCAGTGGCGCAACAACGGTAATGAGCGTATAGTAAATTCATCCGACCTAGTTATTAATACTATACACGCTAATCGAATGAATTCAAATCGTATAATATTAGACATAGGTACCTACTATGTGAGAGAGTGTGAAGGTATAAACGCGAAAGTAGTGGCGTTTTATTATTCGTTTATACTATTATAACTGCGGCGCACAGTCAAACTAACTTTGCGAGACGCTTTTAATGCTAAACGGTTGGCGAGGAAATCGTCTACGTTTTGTGACTTCTCGCACACACGCACACACACGCCCACCCGTACACGTGCGAGTACACGTGATTTACAGTCAGTACATGTTCGAAAGGTCCGGCTGATAAGGATTTCGAAACTTTACACCGACCGTTTTTCGTCAGTAATTAAATTCACCACGAACTTTTCTCCGTCAATGCTCGTCTCGCCGCCCGACATCCGAATGTTGTGCATAGGTGTAGTAGGTGACTGTTTTAACGACTCGTGGTGTCTAGTAATTGAGACGAAGAGCGTCCTTAAAAATAAAATATGTTTAATACAAAATCAATAAGACTTGGTTTCCAGCACGATTTAAGATAGAATGGTTACCCTTCGACCTATTAGAAAAATGTCATCACACTGCATACAGTTGGAATCGAAAAGTCACGTGATGGTGGTCCCCGCATACAGCGATCAAATCAGTTCAAATTAAAACTAATAAAAACTGTTATGTTATACCTATATACAACAAAAATATATATAATGATCATATTATTTTATAAATTATAAAATAGTCCACTAGAACCGGGGGTCCGATTTAAATCCAATGCCGTCTTATCATAGCTCGTTGGGTAACCATGCTATCTTAAATCGTGGTTTCCGGTAAATTTTAAGCTATTCAATATACAGCTGGAAATGGTTATGAAAGTATGATATACAAGGGTGGAAATTCATGTGATAAATTAGTTTAAAAAGTTAAAGTTAAGTTAACAACAGATATTTTTTTTCCACTGTACCTATATCACTATATAAAGAGAGAGAGAGAGAGAGAGAGAGGGAATATAATATATACTTAATATCCATCTATACTTACGAAGACGTGGTACAGGGAGCGAGAGTATACAGTAAGCTCGACACGAAGGTACCCCACCTTGTCGAGAATACACGCACACACACACACACACATATTATACATTATAATACACAGTAGAATGACGGTAATGAGCGTATAGTAAATTCATCCGACCGAGTTATTAATTATACACGCTAATCGAATGAATTCAAATCGTATAATATTAGACATACCTACTATGTGAGCGAGAGTGAAGGTATATCAGCGATCAAATCGGTTCAAATTAAAACTAATAAAAACTGTTATGTTATACCTATATACAACAAAAATATATATAATGATCATATTATTTTATAAATTATAAAATAGTCCATTAGCACCGGGGGTCCGATTTAAATCCAATGCCGTCTTATCATAGCTCGTTGGGCAACCATACTATCTTAAATCGTGGTTTCCGGCAAATTTGAAGCTATTCAATACAGCTGCAAATTGTTAATGATATACAAGGGTGGGCATTCACGTAATAAATTAGTTTAAGAAGTTAAAGTAAAGTTAACAATAGATATATATTTTTTTTTTTATTGAACCTCAGTTAGGTAGTTAATTTCCTAATCTACTTAATAGCTGAACTATATAGTTGTGGTATCCATTAGTGACTGTTAAAAATTGTTTTGAGCGTTTTATCATTTTGATTTTTAACATAGTATATTAAGTAATTGTAATGTGTTACGAACCGTTTTGTCATCATAATAGTTGGTCATTATAAAATAAAACTAATAAACGAAATAGAATACTACCTATGCTATAATATTATATCTCTTACAAGTCATTGAGTATATTTTGTAAGAGTCTTTGAAATTTGATTTAAAATTCGTCGGTAAGACTAATATTTTTATCTTTTTTTAATATACTTAAAAGTGAACCATCATATCCAAATGCACGGGAAATGTAATTTAGTGATTACATTTCGAACATGAATAGAAATGAAAGTAACTCATAACATCAGTCGCAATAACTGAAATTTATATGCAGTTAAAAAAAACCCCACGAACGACGAGAAGTTGTACATCAATAACAATCACATATTATTATAATGTAATGTGTTACGAGGAACCATATTATTAAAAATCGTTGGAACGGTGCCCCAATAAAATTTTATTAGAATCACAATATCAGAATTTTTTGGTTTTTTTTTTGCTGATAAACGTATTTAGCATAAACGCATATATGGTCATAGTTTATAATCTTCAATAAATATTTAAATTCTATCATTAAATTCAAATTACAATGTTTTTTTTTTTTTTTTTAATAATAACAATAATATTATTTTAGTTTCTATCGGGGAGTAACCTGCAATGTATACGCCTAAGGCGTTCTCTTCTGTTCTTCTGAATAATTAATAATAATAATTTACTTTAACTCATTCGGAGACAAACGCAACAAAACCGTTTCAGTCGAATATTGTGAATTCATGTCCGTGAGATTCCTGGTCGTCGGCGAGATTAACTATTATTCCGTTCGACAGACGGACTTATGCGGATAGTGTAGCCCGAGTATTGTGTATCGAATCGATTTTGAGTTGTTTAACGTCGAATTCCGTGTGGACCAAGAAAGAAGACGATGCGAATATTATTGTGTACAAAAGTTTTTGCGTGTAAAAAAAAAAAAATTCTGTTTACACAATATACACAGGAGCGTATATATGTATATATTATTATTATTATTATTATTATTATTATGTACAGTATACCGGAAACCAAATAATATGATTGAGAGAGCCCTTATACCAGTAAGCCCGCGCCCAGCATGAACCGGCTTATCATAACTTATCCATTCCGGAAATGCATCGGTACACGCCATACATGTAGAACGAATTTACATGATAATAACTTATATCCAATGTTTGCCGTATCCGGTTTTTTTTTTATATTTTCTGTCGGGACTGTGCTATAAGGTACGTAGAAGGTTCGTAGTAGTGGCGTGTATAGGGGGGGGAAGCCCCCTAGGCCAGAGACCATAGTGAAATTGCAGGTTCAATTTATTAAAGCATTTCATATATATTTACATTGTTTACAATTTTTCACTATGATTAATTTAGCCAGTTGATTAAAATCGTTTTTGATTTATCAACAAGGAAATGATTGTCAGGACTTGCTTTGATGACTTTGAATGTTAAATTCAAAGTAAGATAATATTAAAATATATATATATGAAATTGTCAATATTTTTTTAAAAACAATTAAAAAATTAATTTAACATAATTATTATAAAATAATATTGCGCAGTTTTTATTTGTATCATTTAGGTATTTATGTCATAATTATAACCACCCTGCAGCTCGCTAAAATATGTATAGTTATGGCTATGTAAGTCGTGCTTGACTAGTGATAAATTGCCAAAATTGGCCCATAGTGAAAATAATTTGTATATACACTACTGGTTAGTAGATATTGTCAATAGTGTTTTCGACGTTTGAAAATTCCCGAGCACTACGGCGTAAACGATTTACATACTTAGATTAAAGTTTCCGGAAACTCTGTACCGTTTTTAGTTTTACTACTTTTATTATTATTATTATTTTTCCTCTTCAAGGTACCCTACGTCATGTGTGTGAACAAACAATATGCTCATATTCAGATAGAGGTACTCCAATAAAACGATGAACAAATGAACAGTGTTGGGAAAATCTCCGCAATAAGTGAAGATATAAAGTTGTGTGAGCTGGTCATGCCATTATGCCACCAAGCGTCAAGTCAAGTCAAGTCCAGATATACCTGGTACTATTATTATACCGTAGAACAACTTTATCGTATAAGTACCAACCGCGGTATTACATTGCGCGTAGGTATCGGTTAAGATCAGTACGACAGTGACATTATTTTTCTTTCGTTTTTTATTTACCTAACCTTTTGGAATCGTTGTTGGTTTAGACGTGTGCCGTCATTAATTAGACTGGAACGAAAATAAACTTTAAAAAAAAAATCGTAATAAATGCGGACGAAAATTTAAGCAAAACATAACATTGAGCTTCTTTATATATTTTTCTTATTTCGAAACGTCTGTACACACAATAATAAACTGCCAGCACGTGTGACCAAAGTTATTAGTAATGCTAAGAATAATTATGCTTCCATAGTAATATAATATTGTCACTGGACTTAGGTCAACAGTCTCGAAGACGATAATTGTATATAAATAACGCATATCGAAGGTTTCGTCTAAGAATAATAGATTTGCGGTTATTTGTTGTGGCAGCGACGTTACTTCTCCTGTCCATGTAAAGTCTAGGCCCAAGTTCGTGAATACGAATTATTTATATACCTACCTAATGTAGATAAAAACTATACCTCGTCCTCAATCCTGGGCATAAACAAGTTAAAATATTTAAGTTGAGTTAATTTTAACTTTTTATCTTAACTTTTATGAATTTAATTTTTATTAACTTAATTCTTAACTTAACTGGTCTCTATTATAATGTAAACATAATAAATAACGAGTTGATGATAATCAAATTCAAGTCTCGTAAATTGATCAGAAATATACAGAAATATAATAAAACTATTGTCGATGATGCATATTGCAGATTCATTTACTTTGTATTATTTTAAAAAATATTACTGGCTATTTATAAATTAAAATAAAACATAAATAAATAACCTAACCTATTAGGCTATTAACTTTAAACTTTTTAAAATTTTTTCCATCTACTTAACTCAATTAAAAATTATCATCAACTGACTGGACTTACCTCGTCGACGGATGTGATAAATTATGAAATCAAGAAATTCGATTTCTCGATTTTGCTTAAATAATAACGTCATGACTACGACGGGACTGCACAGCCTAATATTTTTAGGTTTATTCGAATTCTCATAATATTACCATAACCGTGGTTGTTACGGATGTCCACCATTTCAAGCGTGATCTCGGTCATATTATAGGTTTAGGATCGACAGAATAATAATTGACAGCAAACGGAAAACACTATGTTATTATAATTATGACCTACATAAATTGTCGTAGCAGGTATGAGCTTAAGTATTTGAGCATTTCGCATGAATTCGATGAGTGTGTGTCTTAGAAAATCCGCTTCAGCCACTATAGATGTTCGTAACACAATATAATATTAACAATATTATAACAGACTGTCCTAGATAAAAGACAAAGGCGTGCTTTTAAAACGTAAGAAATATGTGAGACTCGTGAAATATGCATAATCAAACGTCCCCGGCAGGGTTCATTGTTATTATTATTATTATTAGGTACAATGAAGAATAATCGATATTTTCAATATTCTAAAATTATGGATAAATAGATAATATATAATATAAAGTTTACGTAATAAAGCTTAATGTCGTATAACATATCACAGGCAAATCATTATTTTTCGCTTATACACATCGATGCAGATTTATAACGCCTCGTGCTTATAATAAACAAGATACGATATTATTATAACATGATATGTCCACCTTCAAACGAATGCCACTCAAAATATTATGATATTTTTGGCTCGTAGGAATCTGTATTTCTCGGCTGTCGATTTCAAAACATCTTCCCAAAAAAATGATGACGAATACCGAAATGCAAAGTATTCCGATGATATTGCACGTCATAATAATAATAATAGTAATAATATCACCAGCATGTCCGGAGAATATTGGTCGTCGTAAAACTCGCCTAGCCATAGTGGAGGTTATAGCGTACGAACTGGGGGGGGGGGGGGGGGGGGGTAGTCGTCAGTATAAAATTGTTTGACACGTTAACCTGTTAAAAAGTCCAATATTGTGTCGTTTTGATAAGTAATATAGTTTTGATAAGTATAATATATTCATAAACTGAATATGAACGCACTGAATATGAAAGCACTGAAAATGAAGCACATTCTATTTTTAACCAAAATGTTGGGGTTAGAGAGTTTATAGGTTGTGGCTAATAAATATGATATATTATTAACGATGACCCTACGACCTTTGAGTCCTAAGACCTCCACTATTCCTAGCTCGTCGATCGTTTAAAAATCGATAAACCGAAACAGACCTTTGCACCGTCTTTGCCCCTTCGGCTCGAATAATGATTGTTTATCGGGTTGCCGCCCGTTATTATAATAATATTTATAATGTGATACACAATATAATATATTATCATAATATTACAAAATATTTTAACGCGGACGTCTGGCGAGATAGAACGATATTGTATTTGTATTGTTATAGTATACAGCAACCATGGCGATATCGTACTTAGGTAATTCCGGGCTACAATATATTACTATACGATACAATTATTACAAGATATTACAAGATATTATAATTATACCAGAGGTCGGGCGATCCGCGAGACCTCGCGGTGTTTAGTCGTCGTCCTTATTATTATCATCATCACAATAATAATATTACCGTTTAGTATAGATCCCAAATGATTACTAGCGGAGGATAAAATATGGTTCCTGCTGGCGGTTTCCGGTCGAACTCGGCCGAACCTAAGTCGACTGTCATATTATTGTAATAATATTATAATCGACGGCGTATTCCGTGCGTCCACCAAGTTCCAGGGAAGGGGGGGGGGTTTGGTGAAGGTGTGCAGGAAGATAGGTACCCGATATTCTGGAAAGACGAATACATCAGAAACGGCGCCAAGCCGTAATTTTCCGCGACCTGACGAATTTTCAGGAAAAACGTATTGTCTGCCACTCTCTCTCACCGACACGTTTCGTGTCTCTCCCGCGTACGTATACTAAAGAAATAACGAACATAAATTTATGTACATATTATGCGCTCGCATAGTGCGCCTGAAATATTATTGTAATGGATACCCAATAATGCTCAACCGACGAATTTATACAGCGCGGTAATTACCCGGGACCTCACGAATTTTCAGGACAAATGTTTTGTCTCTAACTTCGACGCACGTCCACAAACACTTATCATGTCTCTCTCTCGCAGACACACACACACACACACACATACTCGTATTTCGTAGCTTGTGGCCTCCATGTGTATTTAATAACACTTATGGCATCCACCCTTAAAAATGATATAAGACAAATGGACGGTGTTTGGGAGAAAGGGTTCAAGTCCAAAATCATAGTTTTTCAATAAACGAAAAAAACATAATATATGGTACCCAATCCAAAAATATTCATGTCTTATATTGAATATAATTATTTTAAGTTATAATTATTGCAATTTTAAATTCTTTTTAAGTAAAAAAGGAATTTCTTATTGTTTACATGGACTTATGCCCAATGACACTTAAATTCTGAACATTTGCATGTGACTTGTGCCTTTGTTCACTAAAAGTTTGTGTGACTTGTGCCCTTATGCACGAACAATTATATTATAAAAATAACTTAGTCCGTTTATCACATAACAGTGATAACATATTACTGGACTTGGGCCGTTTCTCACAACAAATTATTTCCGTTATGACTTGAATCAAAACGCACTTGAAAATAAATTGATAACAAATGATCATGGATGCATTACAGTTTGACCAATCGATGCGGCACAAAATTTCCTACAAAATCGACTATTTACATCAAAATGACCAAAAATGGACTTGAACCCTTTCTCCCAAACACCGTCCAAATGTACACGATATATAATTATTTAGAAAAAATTCTTTATTGTGAAACTAATATGTAATTAAATTAATATTAAAAAATATTTTATACATTTTTTAAAACCTTTGTAGCTTCTGCTACCTTGTGGCATCCAAATACACAAATACACAATACACAGAGGCCACAAGGAATAGGTAGCTCTAGGTAGTTGGGTAATATTAGAATGATTTGCAGATAGTCTGATAGTTGTTTAGTATGTCCCTTACTAATATTATTGATTATAAATACTATAAGAAACTAATGGGCGACGACAGCGCTTCTTAACGGCCACATAATTTTTCGGCAATATTTCGCGTCTCGTAATACGGACCAGTGAACGATCTATAGTATTTATAATCAATGCTAATTATAGGTAGGTACTAGGTTTGATGATTAAAACTTAATATTTAATTTAACGCCACGTATGTAAATGACTCATATAGTCTTCTCGGCCTAAAATTACATTGAGTGGTAATTTGTACTATTTATAGTGCCTACAAGAATATTTTATTTTTATTTTTTTGAACTAAGCGTTGGGACTTGGGGCTCGTCACCTGCCTATCATGTTTACCACCACGGACATGATAAGTGGGGGCATATGACCAGGTGTGTAGGGATATATTTTGTTATCGCTGTAGGTATTTAAAAATAGAATTATTGGGAAAATATGTTTATGTGAGTATGTCACATTATTGTCACTATCGTTGGTACTCTGAACTCTAAGCCGACTACCTACTGAGTACTGAGTACAACAGTCTGCTGTCTGCTGGACACACTGGTACGCTACTACGCTCTACACTGCATTATATTAATTATGTTGTATGTACGTAACGTTATTGTTGATATAGTCATAAAAATGAAGAGTGAATTTAATGTTTAGAATCATTTTTACTAATACGTAATTGTTGTTTTACATATTACATACATTGTTTTTACATTATGTCAGCTGTAAAGACAAAATATATTTTAAGTGTTAGCGAAAAAAGAAAAAGGAGAAAAGATAATCTAGACAAACTTCAAGTTACCAAAAATCGATAAATGTTTTTGTGTTAATTCTTCGGCTGGTTCTGAAAAAGGTTAGTACCGTAAGTAATATAATATATTATACAATTATATTTTCTATGACGACCTAATAAAAATATTATTAAATAGAAATTTGTACATTCATTGGACATTTTTAACTATTATAGTATTACTAAATTAACATGCTTATGTATTTCATAGATGCATTATGTATATAAAGATTCTGAAATAAATAATGCAAAGTATGTATTAGTTCAGTCAGAAGTGATACATAATATGCACTTCAAGGATTCCTTTTACTGGCCAAGTACAATTATTGATGATAACTTTATAGCATATTGCATTGAAAATGGATCAGCATTTTTTCAAAATGATAATATTGTTCATTTGAAAAGTCAGCTAGAAGGAAAGGTGAATATAGAAAACTTATATATATATATATATATATATTATATTATATAGGCTATAATATAATTAATTTTAATTAGATACAAAAATCATTATTAAACATTTTTAATTAAAATAAGTAAGTAATTAAAAATATTTACAATATAAAAGAAATTCAGTTCATAAAATATGTTATTAAAATATTTAACACATTATATAATAATATGTAATTTATATATATTTAATATTTAATAATTATGTATAAGCAAATGATTTGGCATGATAACCTAAATTCTTATACCTAAGCCCTTATTTTTAAATTAAAAACAGAAAATAATATATCAAAAATTACCGAAGTCCTTGTAGGTGTATAAAAACAGAATAAAAATTAAATATAACCTAAATCCTGTTAGGAATATTAAAAATAATATATTTAAAAAATGACTTAGGTCTTTTTAGGTACCTATATTCATAATAGTAAATGTTAAAATAACCAAAATTTTAAACAGTTTTATAATTTAATTAAATATTTTTTTTGGTGAAACTTGCAAACCCCTTTTTATGTATCTATATTAAATACAAAACATATATTAACAATTACCTAAGGCCTTTTAGGTGCATTAAAAACAAAATAGTACATTTTAAATTAATAATAAAAAAAAAAGTTTCATAAATTATTTAAATTGTTTCTTTATGAGGTTTGCCACTTGAAACTTAATATTTTTCCATCCCCTATCAACTAATATTGGCTCATTTTTCATAGCTAATAAACAATCATGTTGTTGTGGTACTTTACCAAGAGAAATAAATTTCCCAAGACTTCTTTTTACCGCTTCAAGTTCTTTAGCTGTCCATACTTTATAATTTTTTCTTTTAGATTGGGTTTTGTCATTTTGTTTTATTTTTTTTGCAGGTACAGCTTCAGGAATATCTTCATCACTGCATTGGATTAATCCATTCTCATCATTATCTACAAATTAAAACATGATAAGATCTAGCCTTAAAAAAAAATATTGATTCATACCTTCATCGAGTTCTACATTTGAATCTGAATCTGTGTTTATTTGAGGTATGAAACTGTCTAGCTCTTCTATCGACTTTCCTTTTAGCTCTTCAAAACGGCCAGAATCAACAGCTAAAAGAATTTTACTAACACGGCTTAATTGTAATGTTTCATTGGGTAACCTGTAGTACTCGTCATGTATGGATAAATTATGTCCCATAAATGTAGCCAGTTGTTGCCTATCATTATCTGACAAACATAATAGTTGTGTCATTGTTGCTACATGCTTTCGCAACTTTGTAGAACGTAAAAGTTCTGGAGAAGTGGCTCCTGACTTGGTTGCAGCGTCCCTCAAACAGTCAGTTCCTCTATAAGATCCTTCGATTGTAAATGGTGTGGCAAACATGTATGGGTTCGATTCTAAAATATTGAAAGACTTTCTCATTTTTATTAAAACATCAACAGCTTTTTGCATATCAGGTGTTAGAAGCACTGGTACACCTCTACCTCGTTTCCCTCTGATTTCAAATCTTACAAGATTCTTTGAAAGTTGATTTTCTACAGAACTTAGTGCCTTTTGAATATCTTCTTGAATTTTATTTTTGTCACGGTTAAGATAATTTTCAATTTTTATTCGCTCCACTTCTCCTGATCTTCGTCTGTTGAGTATTATAATTTGTGTCAGTAAGGTTTGACAAACTAATTTATATACATCCTTGTTAATTTCACCATTTTGAATGCAATTCATTCCTTTTGCCAGTTGACTTGATAAATATGTGTGCAGAATACTAATGTCTTTGGCATCAGGCAAAGCTATAGATTTATTAAATTTTTTTGTCCCAATATCTTGATTTGCATTTGAAGATACTGAAAATTTCCATTCAGTTTGGAACACTTGCAAAAAATCATTGACTACCTGTATTTCGTCCCTCGGATGGTTGTTGATCATAAGTTGTGTTTTTAAAATTTCGGCACATTGTGTTATGGTATGTCCTATTTTTAGTGCATTGCTTGGATGTGTATAAGTATTCAGGTCTTCGTTATACTGACCTAGTTTCTTTGCTGCTTGAACAATATTAACAAAATAATTTGGTTTTAAAAAGTCTTTTAGGTGTCTTAAATCAGGAACTAAAGTGCGGAGTATTATTAAAAATTTTGATAGTTGTCGAATTCTCTGTGAAATATAACGTTTCAAGTGGTGTTCACGGTGATTTTGGAGTAATCTACTACCAAATGAACAAATGAGACTATCGTCTCGAGCAACAGATGTGACATTGTCACACCTCATGGTACCAAGTACCTCAGTTACAAATTGTTTGTGGTCATTTTCAGTTTGTAAGAGCATTACACTTGGAAAAATGATTTTATTTCTTTTTCTTGTAGGTTCTCCAGTACTACATTCAGATATGTCTTTAAACTTGCATATTTTTACATGTCGGTAAAGCTTTTTCTTTTTGCAAAATTTATAACAGTATTTACATGGTAAAAAATCATCTACTTCAGCTTTTTGTCCAACTGATGGTCTTCGTCCTACTATTATAGATCCCTGTTTTTTTTGTAAAATAGTTTTATTATATTGCAAGTTACCTTTGTTTTTTAATAATTCTAAGTAATTATTACGCTCAAGAGATTTTTTTGGCATAATAATTATTTTTCTTACATCGTCTTCTAATGGATGTTTTCGTTCAAGGTGTCTAGGGAAATTGGTGATAAGTTCTTCGCAATATAAACAAAATACTCGTTTGTCCTTGACGAGTTTGTGTTTTACATTTTTTGTAGCTCTACTAACTTGAAATTTATTAGCTGAAGTATCATTTGTATCATTTGTTTGTTCTTCAACCTCGGCTACGGAATGGTTGGAATTTTCTTCAATGCAGGTATCATAACGATTGTCAAAACTTTTATCTATTTCTATTTCTTCATCGGTTTCAGATTGTATATTTCCAGGTGTGTATTCTGGACTATCGTAGAATTCTTCTGATGAGTAATCGTCGAGTTCATTTAAATCAATTTCTTTGTTGTATAAACCGGGATATCTTGTTGAATTTCTTAAATTTTTTATTGAATCATTTTGAAATTCTGAAAAAAAAAAATTTAATTGAATAAGTTTTATTGTAACAGTTAATACTTAACATTATTTATATAAAGCATAACACAATTTAATCAAACTGATACCTATATAATAAATGATTCATTGTTTTATTAGGGCTATAAAATATAAAAATGAGAAAGTCATATAATACATTTTTCAAATGATTTGCTTAATATTTGGGGGGTAATAGTAATAATTTTTTTTTGATTAATGATTAGTGAATTGTTATAGATATTATTATTATAGTTAAATATTTTTTATAACTACTGTTTTTATATTAATAATTGAGAATTACTTTTTGACATATTTATCATATTTTTATTATATTGTAAAATTGTATTATTTTTAAAAACAAAATATAACATAACCAAGTATATTATACATAAGTACCTACTGTACAATGTGTACATGAAGAAATAAGAATTTAAATAAAAGTATCTATTTGTGATCATAAATTAATATCAATTTGCAGTTTTTGTTAAATTAAATTTAAAAGAAATATCATTACAATTGCGTTACTTACGTTAAAGAAAGATTTTATAAGATAGGTAATGTTTTCTTAAGATGATTAGCAAGGAACCTATACGTTTTCTTACCGAAATTTAGAATGATAAAAAAATAATTGAAATAATTGCAGATAGAATACCTTTTAAAGAAGCGCTGGATTTTGGTTCATCAACGGTAGACTGATCAATGTTAAAATGAATTTCATTGTTATAATAAACACCAGTTTTATTAAAATTAACGATTCCTCCAGATGACTCTACAAAAAAATACATGTTTAGAGTAAGTAATGCATTATAATATAATGAAAACAATTAATATTTGTTTTATTAGAAACAAATTTCTTTAAACAATTTAATATTAAAAAAATTATTTTAAATACATATAAAATCGGATTTCTATAACTATAACCATAAGTAGGTATACCTTTTTGAGCTAGGTAATAAGTTCCATCAACAAATTTATCAGCGACATTAGACTGATTGGATCTAATTTCTAATCCATTAAGAGTTATGGTAGAACATAAAGTATCAACATCATTATTATTCTCAGGAATGCTATTATTCTGATCATTAACGATTTCATCAAACAGATCTTAAAAAAAAAAAACAATTTAAAACATTAGTATATTGTACATTTTAATACAATAAAATCAAATATTTCTTTGATTTGAACACAACATTTTTTAGCAATACAGTAAAACATAATCAAAAAAATATTTCTAAAAAAAAAAAATGATTTAAATAACTATTACAATAAGTAGGTATACCTTTTTGAGAAATATGACAAGTCCCATCATCAAATTTATTAGCTACAGTAGACTGATTGAAACTAATTTCCAATTCATTAAGAATTATAGGAGAACATGCAGCATCAACATCATTATTATTCTCAGGAATGCTATTATTCTGATCATTAACGATTACATCAAACAGTTCTATAAAAAAAACTCATATTAGTACATAAGTAAATAATAACTTTTTAATATAATAAAATAAAATCAATTAATATTGGTTTTGTTGGAAAATTATATTTTTAAACAATTCAATATAAAAAAATAATGTAAAATACTTGTAAAAATGGATTTAAATAACTACAGCAATAAGTAGGTATACCTTTTTCAGAAATGTAACAAGTTCCATCAACAAATTTATCAGCGCCAGTAGACTGATTGGATTTAATTTCCAATTCATTAAGAATTGTAGTAGAATATACAGCATTCACATCATTATTATTATCAGATGCATTAATATTCTGATCATTTACGATTACATCAAACAGTTCTATAAAAAAAACTCATATTAGTACATAAGTAAATAATACATTTTAATATAATAAAATCAATTAATATTGGTTTTATTGGAAAATTATATTTTTAAGCAATTCAATATAAAAAAATAATGTAAAATACTTGTAAAAATGGATTTAAATAACTACAGCAATAAGTAGGTATACCTTTTTCAGAAATGTAACAAGTTCCATCAACAAATTTATCAGCGCCAGTAGACTGATTGGATTTAATTTCCAATTCATTAAGAATTGTAGTAGAATATACAGCATTCACATCATTATTATTATCAGATGCATTAATATTCTGATCATTTACGATTACATCAATCAGTTCTATAAAAAAACTCATATTAGTACATAAGTAAATAATACATTTTAATATAATAAAATCAATTAATATTGGTTTTATTGGAAAATTATATTTTTAAACAATTCAATAGAAAATAATCTGAAATACTTGTAAAAATGGATTTAAATAACTACAGCAATAGGTAGGTATACCTTTTTCAGAAATGTAAGAAGTTCCATCAACAAATTTATCAGCCACAGTAGACTGATTGGAGCTAATTTCCAATTCATTAAGAATTGTAGTAGAATATACAGCATCCATATCATTATTATCACATGCATTAATATTCTGATCATTTACGATTACATCAAACAATTCTAAGAAAAAAAAACATGTTAATATAATCAAGTTTCTCTAATTCTTTGATTTAAACATTACATATTTTAAAAGATGAAATAAAACATATTATAATAAACTTGAAAAAAAATTAATTTATATAAGTAACTGTATATTTGACTTTGAGTATAGCCAGTTAGGTACCTTTTTGAGAAATGTGACTAGTTCTATCAAATGTTTCATTGACAGTAGACTGATTGTATCCGATTTCCAATTCATTAAGAACTACATTAGAACATGAAGCATCAGCATTATCATTTACAGATGCACTAATGTTTTGATAATTTACAACATTTTTTTTTTGGAGTTCCAAAAATGATTTAATAATTTTCTTTTCTATAATATTATAAAAATAGTTATAATATATTATATATTTTTATACTTATATGTAATATGTTGGTATTTAACTAGTGATTTCTAAGTTTAATATTAATTGTACATAGATCAGAAATGTATTGATTTAAACAATGATGTGTGTTTTTTTTTTAATTTTTAATTTTTGTGTGTGAACACGATAAGTAGTCGAAATAATGCTTTGATTTTCAACTTCAGTATCTTGTTCAATGGGAAAATGAATATTTTTGGTGCACTCGGGAGGTCAAATTTTAAAATTCTCAATAGTTTTCAAAAGCGCCGGGAAAAAAAACATAAAAATTAAGGAAAAACGGTAATTTTTACGCAAAATCGGTTTTCCAGAAAATCGATTTTGGTTTTTGGTGTAACTCAAAAACAAATGAACGTATATACATTTTATTTTTTTGGGGTAAAATGCGTTAAAATTTAATACAAGGCTCCTGATATACTATTACAATAGCAATTAAAAATTATTAAAAATACACAGGCACAATTTTTTTTTATAAGCATTTAAAGTTCGATATTTGACAAAATATATCAAATTTTAAATTTAAATTAAAAATTTATAAAATGTTCAACTTTTATATCTAAGGATTGAAAATTTAAAACAAGGGCCGTAAATAGTTCATATATAAATAACTTAATTCACAACAAATAATAATATCATCAAATATAGGTACGCTTAGTAATATAATAGGCTGACTGACCGTCTTCACCCAGAATCGTTTTCTTATACAATGATATTATATCAGTGAATTCAAATTTAACTCCATCCCTTACAGTGACCCACTTGTACCTAACCTACTGTACAGCAAAGCGACACCCAATTGCCCACTTTTTTATTATCAAACTGTTATTCCCCATATACCTACATTAACCTATGTCTCGGAGGTGACCTACTACTGTTTTTACTATTATTAATGTAATCGCATTATATTGATGGTTGGAAATAGAATATTATTATTGTTATTAAAGTTACTAATTTTTGTCCCTGTTAATCTAAAATGCTAATTTAAAAAAACTAATTTTAAATAGAAAAATTTACCTCCTCTTTTCAGCACTTCAGCAATATATAATTTTTTGTCCAGCCATTTAACCATACACTTTTCACCAATCTCAACTTTCTTTTTGGCTGCTTTTGAAGGACACATATACAAAATATTGTCTTCAATATATTTGACTGCAATCCATTCTATTAAAAATATGTTATCATTTAGATTAGGTTCTAAGGCTTAAATTTTAATACAAATACAATATTTAATATAATATTTATAATAAATAATATATAAGTGTTTAAATGAGTTGAATAAAATAATTGTTTACTTTATTTACTATCACATAGCAAAAAAATTATAACAGAAAGACTTTGCGTTTAAAAAATGTACACTAATTAAAACGTATGACAGAATTATGAAAATTATATGGATAATAAATAATTTAAGATATCATGAAATTTAAAAAAAAGTCCAATCGGACAATATATTTATGATGTCAGTCTTAAGCCTGGAATTAAGAGGACGCTACACCTACATGTGTTCTCAACGTCTTAAACCGTACAACATACCAAATTTGAAGTCAACAATAATCTATTTTACTCAGTTATTTTTAAAATTAAAGTGAATTGATCCATATTATAAATTATAGGTTAGATCCAGGCCGACACACAGTTTTTTTTATAGATATTATTATTTTTAAGTAAGTTATTATAATTTTGAAAATGTACACTCAATGAAGGTACAGTACCTATCAAAAAGGTCATAACTAGATAATAATCTTAGCTATACATTTTATATAGGGTCGATTCACTCTAATTAAAAAAAAATTTATATATAATGGATAATTGTTGACGTAAAATTTCATATATTGTACGTTTGTAAGACTGGAGACTACACGTGGCTGTAGCGTCCTCTAAGAACGAAAATTGTTATATTCTGATGACATACCATCCTTAATGATCAGATAAAAAGAGGTACCTTATAATAGGTAGGTAATATCAATAAACGCGGCGTTACAGTCAAAATATATTATCGTGTAAGATCACACTTAAAATGTCCCTACTAAAATAATGTAGTATAAAACTTTAGCGTGATTATTAGGTTATAGTTTTTGAGATAAGTAATTTAAATATGTTTTCTGTTTAAATTAGTTGATAATTAAAATATGATTAATAATAATTAAAGTAAAGCTTACCTTCTGGTCGATTTTCTTTTAGTTCATGCATATTCTTTGATTTTTTATTTCTTGTTAACATATTAATAATCAAGTTCAAAAATTTCACAGTACAATGATGTAAAAACTAGAGACTTGATATTTTAAATCAAATAAAACCATAAAATAAAACAAAAAATTCAAACACTGAAAAAAATGTTAAAACATTACGAGTTAAAAATCACTATTGTATCGATTGACAGTCGAAAAACGAATGATCGAGTGCTGTGCTAACTGATGTCGTCTTGTCTCAATAGAAAAAAAAAACCAAAGGAATATAAGGACCAATAAAAAAGTATTTGGTGGATTTCGCGGGATTTTCCTCAATAATTACGAACATGATAGTAGACGTGAAGTAGAGTGATGGTGTTGGTGGGAGACACTAAGGGACACAGGGAAAAGGGTAGGGTTCTATTGATGGTCGTCTTTTTTTTTTAATATAATTCGTTAAAATATTTTAAGATAACACAATGTATAAAATAATAAGTGTATAAAAAAGTAGGCATTGATATTTGTCACTTATAAACTCCAACACCATAGACGAATAAAATATTCGTCACGGGTGTAGTTCATAGAAGCTTGATATCTCCAAAAGTATACCTACCATATTTTACAATAAAACTTACCGGGCAGGAAGCCACAATGATGATTTGACAAATATAAAATACACTGCAATTTGGAAGTCGGCATAATATATCGTGTTATGTTTTTAGCACACAATAATTAATGCGAAGGGAACATTGATATGATCTAAGACTCCAGAGGTCAGAAGTGTTGTGTGTAACTATTTTTCGTCTGGAGTACACGAGACATACTTTTAACGAGTTTTATGCACACCATAAAAACTAATTTAATAACATTGAGCGTATAGTTTGCCGACTGACTCTATAGAGTTCACAAGGGTTGCATGTATACTATTACTATCAGGAGTCCACTAGAAACCATTAAGTCTCACACACTTTAGCATAGAATAAATACGAAGGGAACTCGACTTGATACGCTCTAAGACTCCGGAGGTCAGAAGTGTTGTGTGTAACTATTTTTCGTCTGGAGTACACGAGACATACTTTTAACGAGTTTTATGCACACCATAAAAACTAATTTAATAACATTGAGCGTATAGTTTGCCGACTGACTCTATAGAGTTCACAAGGGTTGCATGTATACTATTACTATCAGGAGTCCACTAGAAACCATTAAGTCTCACATACTTTAGCATAGAATAAATACGAAGGGAACTCGACTTGATACGCTCTAAGACTCCGGAGGTCAGAAGTGTTGTGTGTAACTATTTTTCGTCTGGAGTACAAGAGACATACTTTTAACGCGCTTTATGCACACAATGAAAACGAATTGAATAAAATTGATCGTATTATTTACCGAATAGCAGTACAGAGTTCATAAGGGTTACGTGTATTTTCAAAGCATCAGGAGTCCACAAGTAACAGTTATCTCTCACACACTTTAGCACCGAATAAATACGAAAGGAACTTTATTCGATGTGCTCTAAGACTCCGGAGGTCAGAAGTGTTGTGTGTTTTTTATTTTGTCGGGGGTCCACGAGAAATACTTTTAACGCATTTTATGCACACTTTAAAATTAATTGAATAAAACTTATTGTATTATTTACCGACTGACAATATAGAGTTAATAAGGGTTACGTGTATCTGCAAAGCATCAGGAGTCCACAAGTAACAGTTATTTCTCACACACTTTAGCATACAATAAATACGAAGGGAACTCGACTTGATACACACTAAGACTCCGGAGGTCAGAAGTGTTGTGTGTAACTATTTTGCGTCCGGAGTCCACAAGACATACATTTAACGAATTTTATGCCCACCATAAAAACGAATTTAATAACATTGAGCGTATGGTTTGCCGACTGACTCTATAGAGTTCACAAGGGTTGCATGTATATTATTAGTATCAGGAGTCCACTAGAAACTATTAAGTCTCACACACTTTAGCATAGAATAAATACGAAAGAAACTTTATTCGATATGCTCTAAGACTCCGGAGGTCAGAACTGTTGTGTGTAACTATTTTGCGTCCGGAGTGCACAAGACATACATTTAACGAGTTTTATGCACACCTAAAAACGAATTTAATAAAATTGATCGTATTATTAACCGAATAGCAGTATAGAGTTCATAAGGGTTACGTGTATCTGCAAAGCATCAGGAGTCTACAAATAACAGTTATTTCTCACACACTTTAGCATACAATAAATACGAAGGGAACTCGACTTGATACACACTAAGACTCCGGAGGTCAAAAGTGTTGTGTGTAACTATTTTGCGTCCGGAGTCCACAAGACATACATTTAACGAGTTTTATGCACACCATAAAAACGAATTGAATAAAACTGATTGTACTATTTACCGACTGACAGTATGGAGTTCATAAGGGTTACGTCTATCTTAATAGTAACAGGAGTCCACAAGTAACAGTTATTTTTCACACACTTTAGCACCCAATAAATACGAAAGAAACTTTATTCGATATGCTCTAAGACTCCGGAGGTCAGAACTGTTGTGTGTAACTATTTTGCGTCCGGAGTGCACAAGACATACATTTAACGAGTTTTATGCACACCTAAAAACGAATTTAATAAAATTGATCGTATTATTAACCGAATAGCAGTATAGAGTTCATAAGGGTTACGTCTATCTTAATAGTAACAGGAGTCCACAAGTAACAGTTATTTTTCACACACTTTAGCACCCAATAAATACGAAAGAAACTTTATTTGATATGCTCTAAGACTCCGGAGGTCAGAAGTGTTGTGTGTAACTATTTTTCGTCTGGAGTACACGAGACATACTTTTAACGTGCTTTATGCCCACCATAAAAACGAATTTAATAACATTGAGCGTATGGTTTGCCGACTGACTCTATAGAGTTCACAAGGGTTGCATGTATATTATTAGTATCAGGAGTCCACTAGAAACCATTAAGTCTCACACACTTTAGCATAGAATAAATACGAAGGGAACTCGACTTGATACGCTCTAAGACTCCGGAGGTCAGAAGTGTTGTGTGTAACTATTTTTCGTCTGGAGTACAAGAGACATACTTTTAACGAGTTTTATGCACACTTTAAAATTAATTGAATAAAACTTATTGTATTATTTACCGACTGACAATATAGAGTTCATAAGGGTTACGTGTATCTACAAAGCATCAGGAGTCTACAAATAACAGTTATTTCTCACACACTTTAGCATACAATAAATACGAAGGGAACTCGACTTGATACACACTAAGACTCCGGAGGTCAGAAGTGTTGTGTGTAACTATTTTGCGTCCGGAGTGCACAAGACATGCATTTAACTAGTTTTATGCACACCTAAAAACGAATTGAATAAAATTGATCGTATTATTTACCGAATAGCAGTACAGAGTTCATAAGGGTTACGTGTATCTTCAAAGCATCAGGAGTCCACAAGTAACAGTTATTTCTCACACACTTTAGCACCCAATAAATACGAAAGAAACTTTATTCGATATGCTCTAAGACTCCGGAGGTCAGAAGTGTTGTGTGTAATTATTTTGCGTCCGGAGTCCACAAGACATACATTTAACGAGTTTTATGCACACCATAAAAACGAATTGAATAAAACTGATTGTACTATTTACCGACTGACAGTATGGAGTTCATAAGGGTTGCGTCTATCTTAATAGTAACAGGAGTCCACAAGTAACAGTTATTTTTCACACACTTTAGCACCCAATAAATACGAAAGAAACTTTATTCGATATGCTCTAAGACTCCGGTGGTCAGAAGTGTTGTGTGTAACTATTTTGCGTCCGGAGTCCACAAGACATATATTTAACGAGTTTTATGCACACCATAAAAACGAATTGAATAAAACTGATTGTACTATTTACCGACTGACAGTATGGAGTTCATAAGGGTTGCGTCTATCTTAATAGTAACAGGAGTCCACAAGTAACAGTTATTTTTCACACACTTTAGCACCCAATAAATACGAAAGAAACTTTATTCGATATGCTCTAAGACTCCGGAGGTCAGAAGTGTTGTGTGTAACTATTTTGCGTCCGGAGTCCACAAGACATACATTTAACGAATTTTATGCCCACCATAAAAACGAATTTAATAACATTGAGCGTATGGTTTGCCGACTGACTCTATAGAGTTCACAAGGGTTGCATGTATATTATTAGTATCAGGAGTCCACTAGAAACTATTAAGTCTCACACACTTTAGCATAGAATAAATACGAAAGAAACTTTATTCGATATGCTCTAAGACTCCGGAGGTCAGAACTGTTGTGTGTAACTATTTTGCGTCCGGAGTGCACAAGACATACATTTAACGAGTTTTATGCACACCTAAAAACGAATTTAATAAAATTGATCGTATTATTAACCGAATAGCAGTATAGAGTTCATAAGGGTTACGTGTATCTGCAAAGCATCAGGAGTCTACAAATAACAGTTATTTCTCACACACTTTAGCATACAATAAATACGAAGGGAACTCGACTTGATACACACTAAGACTCCGGAGGTCAAAAGTGTTGTGTGTAACTATTTTGCGTCCGGAGTCCACAAGACATACATTTAACGAGTTTTATGCACACCATAAAAACGAATTGAATAAAACTGATTGTACTATTTACCGACTGACAGTATGGAGTTCATAAGGGCTGCGTCTATCTTAATAGTAACAGGAGTCCACAAGTAACAGTTATTTTTCACACACTTTAGCACCCAATAAATACGAAAGAAACTTTATTTGATATGCTCTAAGACTCCGGAGGTCAGAAGTGTTGTGTGTAACTATTTTTCGTCTGGAGTACACGAGACATACTTTTAACGTGCTTTATGCACACAATGAAAACGAATTGAATAAAATTGATCGTATTATTTACCGAATAGCAGTACAGAGTTCATAAGGGTTACGTGTATTTTCAAAGCATCAGGAGTCCACAAGTAACAGTTATCTCTCACACACTTTAGCACCGAATAAATACGAAAGGAACTTTATTCGATGTGCTCTAAGACTCCGGAGGTCAGAAGTGTTGTGTGTTTTTTATTTTGTCGGGGGTCCACGAGAAATACTTTTAACGAGTTTTATGCACACCATAAGAACGAATTTAATAACATTGAGCGTATAGTTTGCTGACTGACTCTATAGAGTTCACAAGGGTTGAATGTATACTATTAGTATCAGGAGTTCACAAGTAACAGTTATCTCTCACACACTTTAGCACCCAATAAATACGAAAGGAACTTTATTCGATATGCTCTAAGACTCCGGAGGTCAGAAGTGTTGTGTGTTTTTTATTTTGTCGGGGGTCCACGAGAAATACTTTTAACGCATTTTATGCACACTTTAAAATTAATTGAATAAAACTTATTGTATTATTTACCGACTGACAATATAGAGTTCATAAGGGTTACGTGTATCTGCAAAGCATCAGGAGTCCACAAGTAACAGTTATCTCTCACACACTTTAGCACCCAATAAATACGAAAGGAACTTTATTCGATATGCTCTAAGACTCCGGAGGTCAGAAGTGTTGTGTGTAACTATTTTTCGTCCGGAGTTGAAGAGACATACTTTTAACGCGTTTTATGCACACTTTAAAGATGAATTGAATAAAACTGATTGTACTATTTACCGACTGACAGTATAGAGTTCATAAGGGTTGCGTGTATCTTACTAGTATCAGGAGTCCACAAGTAACAGTTATTTCTCACATATTTAATCACATAATAAATACGAAGGGAACTCAACTTGGTATGCTTTAAGATTCCGGAATTCAGAAGGGTTGTGTGTAACTCTTTTGAGTCCTGAATCCACAAGACATACTTTTAACGCAATATATTCACACTATGAATACTTATGGAACTCATTTTAATATGCTCTAAGTCTAAGATACCAAATGTCAGATTTTTTGTATGTATTTATTTGGCACTAGGACTTTATAATACATTTTTTAGCTCACACGTTTCTAATTCATAATAGACGGTGGTAACATCTATTTATTATATTACTTAGACTTCAAGTTATCATTTTGATGCAATATGTACAAATATATAATTATATGAATGGTTCAATGTTCGTTTAAAAATTACTTATTAGTATTGAAATTGATTAATTTGTATACTGTTGGGGATTTAAAATGTATTTACTATTTATAATTTATATATAATTTTTCATGTGCACAATTTGTTTTTTAACATCTATCCACTGTTGTACAGAATCATTTTCTTTTTTTCTTTGGTGAAATCTAGTACACAGTACATTTCTATGTAAGGATGTTATAAAAGTGTTTCGGCCGAACTTGTGTGTTAGTTGTGTGTCGGAAGACTTTGTAGCGTATTTGTTCAAAATCCTTTTACACCCGTGTAAATCTCAAAGTCATGCGCCGCCTATAGTTAAGAATTTGAACTATTTCACACGCATCATTTTTACACTGATGGAGTAAAAGCATCATTATGAATTCCTAATAATTTTTGTGACCAAATTATTGAAAAAAACGTCTAGAATATGAAAATATGCCCAGGCATTGTGGACTCCGGATTTTGGAGTTCACAATGATAAGCGGAGGTCACAACGCCGGCTTGTATCTACTTTTTGGAGTCTATAATGTATGCTATGTGCACCCACACACACACACACACATACACACAAATACACAAATATGAATATAATAATATATTATGTAACATACGAGTATATTATGCACTCCGGCCCTCGTACAGTGCGCATGAAATATTGTTACTTTTAGTTTTATTTTCTTGTTTTAGTCTATTTGTTGTTGTCGGAAAGAAACGCAACGTAATATCATTGATTATATATACTAGTATATAATATAATCAATTGTAATATATTATAAGTTATAACAATATGATTTATGGTTACTCGCGGCGGTCGCAACACGTGCCGCGTTCGGCCCTACGTTACAAAAAAAAAAATTTTCGTACACAGTCAAATTGCGCATCTCGTTGCAATTATAATATAGCCCGTTAAGGTTTTTAATTTTTTCATCTACATTATATTATTTTATTTTAATGTTGACTGTATACATTATGCATAGTATACTACATAGGCCCGGTTTTTCAATCATTTTTATCCGTCAGATAAGAAAAAAATGTTTATATTTCAGTTTTTCAAATTCGGGATAAACCTTATCCGATGGATATTGTTGCGGATAAGTAAGTTATCCGTTACTTTTTGTTTCAAATCGTATTCGACGGATAACTAACAACTGATAATATAAATATGGTTCGTTATCATAATTTATCATATTATTTTAAATATTTAACTATGAAATAGGTACGTTGTGTTGTCGTAAATTTCACAATTTTCGTCTGCGTTCGATTTCATTTAAATGGATTTATTTGAAGAGGACGATGATTATGAAATAATTCAATATCGTCGTCTATACACTGTACACGAAAGAATAAATCATATATTGGCGTGGGATGGTCATGACTTTAGGGTGAGATTCAGACTTGGGAGAAATGTTGTTCGTAATTTATTAGAATATATTGAAGACGAAATAGCTTCACAAACTATTTGGTGAGCTAATAAATAATTATTTATTAACTTTACCGAACTAAATTTATTAATAATTATTTTTTACATTTTTTAATATATAAGTAACAATGCTGTGACACCGATAAATAAATTACTGTTGGCTCTACGGTTTTATGCTACTGGCGATTTCCCAATAACGGCTGGTGATTTTATTGGTGTTAGTAAAAGCACAGCTTGTTTAATAATACGCGATGTTATAGTGTGGCCATAGCAAAACTTCGACCAATATTCATACGTATGCCAGAGACCGAAAGTGAAATAATTATTTGTTGATCTTAGTTTTTTTGATATGTTTTTTTGAGACATGTTGAATAGAGAAGTGAATATAACTTATATCGAATGAGAGTCAGCACTCAACACACAACACAAATCACAGTTAATAATTTAGTAATTACTAATTAGTTATTACTAGGGCTCGGATTTATATGTATTAAAAAAACCAAAATATGTAAATATATATGTAATAATAAATCACTTTATATGTGATTAAAAAATGAAATTATGGAATACAAAAAAATTACAAAAAAATATAAAAAATTACTTTATTAATGACATTATTAACTAATTTACTTATTTTACTACTATTATTCATTATTCATTTTGATTATCTTGGTTTTGAAAGCAATGAGATACCATATACATGCTCAAATTTCAAAGTTAAATGATCTACGATTTGGTCGTAACTCGTAACACAAATTTGTACTGACTGAAGGAGCGATCGACTTCCACAGAGGTAATGGGTACAAATTTCAAATTTGCAATGTCTAAAGCAGTGAGTTCAGTCGGAAATATTACCCCATTAATTTCACAATGTATATCTCTAATTAATTTTAAGCAGTCTAAACCAGGATTTTTACGTAATACGCTGTGCATTTTTTCTTTTACTGCAACTCCCAAGGGTCCTTGTACTTATTCTATGCATTTTTCAGCTTCTTCTATAAGTCCTAAACTTTGAACTAAAGTCATTTTTCTTGTTTCTAGTTGTTTTATTGTATCTTCTAAAAATCCAAAATTAACAGATATATAAATTAAATTATTTTTAATATCATCTATATTTAATAAATGTTTCGCTTTTTGAATAGAAACTGCTGAAGTAGAATCCAACGTTGATACAACATCTTTTATTTTTTCAAAGTTTCGAATATAATATTATATCGACCGTAGATTACGGTCGATTAGTTCAATAATTGGTATTATTTTGTTTACGTACTTTTTGAAACATGGGAAATCGTATACATCGTATACAACTATTAATAAATCGTAAATTGTCGAAATATGTAGGGAAAAATGGAATTATTGAGAAGTATGTAAAAATATGTACTTATGACAAAATATGTAAAAATATGTAAAATAAAATATAGTTCATTACAATGGAAATCCCTTACCTAAAAAAAATTTATCACTTACCTAAATTAATTTATCAAGTCGCAGTAAAAATATGTATTTACATATAAATCCGAGCCCTAGTTATTACATACAATATTACAATAATAATAATATAATATGTGTAAATATCATAATGACATAATATATAAAGTGTTTATGATCTAAGCTTCTTCTACGATTCCTTATTAATTTCATCATTGACCAATCATAATCAAATAGATATGTGTAACTTGTTCCATAATGAACAGAAACTACCTTCTGTTAGTATAATTTTCCTATCGATAACTTTATCCGTCGGATAGCTGTCTGGAGAATAAAATTACATTGAAATACCGGAATCACTTTATTTGAAAGATTATCCGCCAGATAAGTTTATCCAACGGACACTTATCTGGCTAATAACTGGATGAATGAAAAACCGGGCCTTAGTATCGTTATTGTACTTTCAAACGAAATTTGATTTTTTCCGTTTATCGTTTTTATATTCTTAAACGTTCTTTTAATTGTTTGTTTTCTGCTTAACGTTTAATGTTGAATTTTTTTTTTTATTAATTATATTGTTATTTTTGGTATAGAAAGGTAATCAACCACACTTAGAACTATCAAATTAATAGAATTTGTTGTCCATAGTAGGTTTTTGGTAAGTATAGCTATAACTGGCAAGTTATAGTTAGTCTAGGTGTCAAATATTGCTTAAATATTATGGCATGAATGAAAGATGGAAAAATAAGTTTTATTAAAAAAAAAATATTTATAACAATTATACGATTTGAAATGGCATAATAATGTTAATGTTATATAAGTATACCTCTTTAGTAGGTAGGTACTAGCCACTAGGTATTTACACCAAACCATTGCAGTTTCGTATCTTATTGAAATTTGAATTACACAAGTAAATTAATATTCTATTAAATTCAATATTTATAAATCAAACAGGGATAAAGTATTTCAAAAATATAAATTACTGTTAACATAGGTTTGCCATCTTTAAATTGTTCATAGTTATAACTTATAACTTTTAAGATTCATACTTATTTAGAGTAAAATATTTAAAAACAATACTAATGTTAAGGTCCATTTCAATGATCCCCCACTTACGAAAATTGAACTTCTGGAAAACGCCAAACTTTTGTGCATCGTTTGAGCACCAGGTCCCGATGTTTGTGCACAAAAACTGAAAGCTCGACTTCGTCGCATATTACAATTATCATCTTTATGACAATAATGTGTTGCTGCTCGCCGTCTCAGCGACGTTTTCGAACCCATTCATCGCGGCGACACGTGCCTCGCGAATTCGTACTATAATAATAATAATATGTCAAAATTAAAAATAATAATATTATTATTATTATCTTCACTATTTTATACCCCGTAGTGTTGGGAAAAATCCGGATATCGCGAACGGTGCAGCCATCTAGAGGTGTAGTACAGCGCTTATATATACGCACGGTGTAAAGTATATTATAATATTATACAGCAGCGTCGGACAACCGCCGCCGACAGTATAATCTCCCCCGGGAACCTTTTGTCCCGATCCGCCACCGACACCGCCCTCCCCCCCCGACGACCACCGACCCATCACATATTCCCATCAGCCACTATCGTCGTGCCCGCGTACCGCAATAATATACATACACTATATCTATATATATAAAAATGAATGTATGTCAGTGTGTCAGTGTGTCTGTGTGTCTGTGTGTCCATGTTACCATGGTTACCAAGGTTGCCATGGTTACTAAGGTTACCAAGATTTCATATCAATCTATATCTATATATATAAAAATGAATGTATGTCAGTGTGTGTGTGTGTGTGTGTGTGTCCATATTACCATGGCAACCATATCTGTATATAAAAAACAGTAAGCTGATTGACTGCTATCAACGCACAGCTCAAACCATTGGACGGATCTGGCTGAAATTTGGCATACAGATAGCTATTATAATATAGACGTGCGCTAAGAAAGGATTTGCCAAAATTCGAATTTTAAATAGGTGCTGAAACAGGGACATTGAGATTCACGATAGAAATTGGAAATTTTATTTTTATTTATTTATAGTTGCCATTGGTTACAGTCTACATTAGAAATTAGCATTTATTTATTGGTTGCCATTGGTTATTCGGGCAGATCAGGTACAAGCTTGCATCAAATCGAATTATTGAACAATGCTTACCAGGGTGGCAGAGTTGCACTTACCGCAGAAAATTACACCCAAAAGGAGTTCAACAATCATAATTTTTTTAAGAGTTGCGATTTTTTACGAGCAACTAAATTTATTATATTAATCCACAGTATTACATCAAAATAAACTTGGTATAACTTTGATACTTTAGAGTTAAATCATACACTTCCGTACAAACAGCACGGGGTCCGCGATCTACCGCAGGTAGATTGCCTACCTGATAATGTACTGCTGCGATTCAGAATTTTTATTCAGGGCAACGGGAAAGATAAGATAAATTTTGAACACCATACACGTTAATGAATTGAACAAAGTTTGAGTAGGTAGTATTGAGTTGATCCATTTAACGGGCGACGAAGTGCACGGGATCAGCTAGTATATTATATCCGTATAGAGGTACTCACGCACGCACATGGTGTATATATACATACCGGTCACGGAGAAATTTCCAACGTCCACACCCTATCACCAACCCCTCACCACGGCAACCCCTAGGTTGAGGAGGAATTCGTCGGAAAATAAAGAGTAGTCACGATCGCCGCCGTCGTCTCACACTCTATCACTATCTCTCTCCCTCTCTCTCTCACTCTCTCTCTCACCCTCTCTCTCTCACTCTCTCTCTCACCCTCTCTCTCTCATTCTCTATCTCTCCCTTTCTCTCTCTCCTTCTTCGATATACATGTACACCCATATATAACGAGGGAGAATGTGAGGTATGGGTTTCCCACGAGATTGTAAGGAAAATAAAAGGGCTGACTGCGAGTCTTGAAATATTTATTGTACCGTCGGCTTTTTGTTAACTTTTATTATTTTTCACTTGGATTTTACTCTACAACGACTTGTGGTCGTCCATGTCCACCCATCCGTCCGAAACGCGTACAACAAAGCACTTGAGGGGATATAAAGACTGCTGTTGCAGTTTTCTATTGTTTTCGTCGATTATTTATTTACGTTTATTCAAATTTTCTCGTATAGATTGGAATTCGATAATTATTTTCAAGTCGTTTTCTAGTGTTCATCCCAGGCCTGAGATCTGAATATCAGATTTGAGTGAAAATATATGGAGAGGTATATTATTTTATCGTGAATTATTCTCTGCATTTTTATAGTAAAACGGGCTTTATGTTTATATTTTTTCCAAAAGTACTGCATGAAGGGTCTCGTGCTTTTCTATAATTAACCCTTGAGTGTGTATTATCTGTAATCAGTTAAACAAAGGTTGTTTCTTTTTTAATTTTCCGAAAACTTCAGGTTTTTTTTTTTTTTTTCTGAAAACTTCGGGTTTTTTTCGGAAATGTGTTATTTTAATATTCTCCAATTTTCCACGTTTTCACAGGTTCTGTGAAAAAAACGGTTGTTTTCCGAAATTTTCCCGAATTATTCCAGAAAGTTTTCATAATATTGGGTGTCGGGTTATGTGTTCGAAAATGTATTGTATGTTCGAATGCATTTTTGTTCGAATAAATTTATGTTCGAAATTTACTTTGCAATATTGATATTAATTATAGATATTAAGATATCTTAGTATATCATTAGACTGTTAAACAGTGAAGACGTGTATAATTATAACATTAATATAATATCGTCGAATAATGTTGATAGTCATAGCGAGCAATAACTTTAATCTACTCGTTATCGTAGTAACTGATTGTCCAGATTGTCAGACCGAGTACCGTGGTGGTAACGAAATAGCGAACGAAAATTATGTCGACGTGTTTTATAAAATTAATATCTATTAATCATGAGAAAAACATTTTAATCTTGCGTTAAAAATTAGAGCTTTTTTACCGAGTGAAAAAGTTTTTATAGAGAATAATTTCGAAAAAATTTACAAACTTCGAAAAATGTCTCAAAGCTATAAATAGCTCAAAATATTTTGAAAATGTTATTAAGTACATAATATAATGAAAAATGGTAATATAAATATTTTTCGAACAGTTATCTACGATTATCAGTTTTCGAGTTACACCATAAAAATAAATTACATTTTTTCAAAAATCTGTTTCGCTTAAAAATTTCCATTTTTGTTGTGTTTTCCCAATAAGCTTTTAAAAATTACTGGGAATTTTCAATTTCGAACTCCCAATTTTTAACTACCCAACCTTTTGACGATAGAAAAAAAACACACATCATTATTGCAAATACAGTACATAATACATTCGCTTCGCTGAGAATCTACAATAACAAAAATGTAAAAAAATAAATAAGCGGGTAAGTGGATCACTGTATAATGTATTGTATTAAATTTGAATTCAATGATATAATAATATCATTGTATAGGAAAAACGATTCTGTGACAGATTGCCAGTCTGGATATTTTATATTGTAAAAACACTTATTCGTCATAATTTTTTGTTCGTTTTTATTGTGATAAACAAAGCTTTAGAAACTAAAATCCCGTTTTTAGTGGTTTTTTCGTAATCTGTAGGTGGTGTTTCCCGTGGCATTAAATAACTATTGAGAAAATCGAAAAACGACCTCTTTAGAGAACCATCTTGATCCAATTTGCTAAAAGATAATATGACATTATACGTGGAAATCTATAAGCACTCCTTCCGGTAGAAATTTCGTATACAGGACAAAAAAATTAATTAAACACAATCGTAAAGCCATTGTACAGCTTCCTAGCTCCGCTCAGAATCTAAAAATACACATCGATGTAGAAACAAAATATAACTACCACTTATTAGATTCATCGCTCAGCTCGGAATATGAAATACGAAAACTTAGGGAGTCCAGAACCGCGCAGAGGCGTGTCCAGCGGGTAGGCCTGGTGGGCCCATCCTGATTTTTAACGTTTAAGTGTACCCAAAATATGCATTTTAAAATTATATTTATATAAGCACACGACGACGTATCGATCATATTTTTTGCTGTAAAAACTGCAAATATTTGTCTATAAATAAAATTGACAATAGTAAAATGTATTGGCAATTCTCAAGCGCTTCTTGGAAATACCCCACAGATATAGATATTACACAACCCGACGACCGTCGGTGTTTGGTCGGCGATCACCGCCTTTGTGTCGAGCGTCAAAAACTATGACATTGCTATTAGATGACGAATATTTTATTTAGTGCCGACTTTTAATTTATTGTCGCGGTTGGCGACCGAGGCACCGAGCCCGCGAGTGACAGTCTTCGTTTTGTATTTTTCATATTATAAATAGTTCATAATAAATAGTACGTCGTGTTACACGTCATACTCATGACTTAAAGAGTATAATGCAATTTTTCTTAAACCGAAAAATGTGTTGACTATACACAAATTATTTTTGAAGTTATACTTCTTTACGCAGGGTAGTGAGGAAAAAAAAAAGCGAACCTGCGCGGGCGGCGCGTACGAACGGGCGGCCGTACGAACGCGAAAGCGTACATGTCCGTAAATAAATAAATATTGTCATGGTAGTGTTGTTATATTATATTATATTATATTATATTATAATCGGGCGGCGTCAATATGACATAATAATAATATTACGTATTATAAAATATATAATGTTGGTCGGTGACAGCCACAGATATATATTTTATATCTGTGCTGCCGATGAGGTTTCGACGACGATGATAATAATAATATAATAAGTATGTCGTTAATATGGTCGTTAATATTATATAAACGTTGCAAAATAAAAAACAGATTCATCTATCTTGGCCCATACTAATTAATATGAATAATTATTATTAATGATCGATTATTATTTATTTTTATTATTATTATTATTATTCACTCACAAATCTATTGTCTGGATAAAAACAATACTACAAACAATTATCCATCCATCTGTCGAATAAAAATATTAAAAAAATATTAAAACCATCAATAATAAATAATTCCGGATACTTCTTCTCATTTTTTAAATTAATTAATATTTTTTTCTTTCTTTTTCACTCACTCACGTGTACCATTCAAAAGAAGTTTAACTTCCCGCGCGCGTACTGGTAACACACATACTTTTTTGTAACCGGGCCTGTCCTGAAATTTGGTCCTAGTCCCTAGACACGCCTCTGCAGAACCGTAGATTTATAAATTTTAAATAATTTTGTCGATTTCATTGTGGTAGGTACCGCCAACACTGCGCAGAACGTTTGCAGAATGGCATCGGCCGAAGAGTTTTCGGTTTGATAGAAAATTAACCGATAGAACACGGGGGGGGGGGTCGTACTTAATACCTATCCACGAACGCCCTCGCCTATTAAACCTACGCATTATTATATTATTATTCGATATTAATAATATGCGTTTTAACGACCGTGTCGGGGACGTTTGCGTCGTATAATCGTCGATAAATTAATTGGCATATTTCGCAGTACAGACGCTGCGGAAATCGCTGCCCGGTCAAATGCACGATCGCTATGACGACGACAAAGTATAATGTTGTCGCGGGTCGAGTACGCGAGTAATAATATAATCTATAGACTACATACCTACTATATTATTACAAGATATTTTGTCCCACTTCCAAATGACACTGCTAGTGGCAGTGGCGTCAAAATTATAGTGTTTGTAATATATAGGAACACGATAATTTGGTGGCGGTAAAATGTATTATTCAATCTATTGACATTGAAGCTGATGACTTATTTCCGGCTTTGGGGAAATTTGCATTACGGAAAGAATAAAAAAACAAATAAAACAAAAGGTGTTCTGCTGTACAGTAGGTTACAAGTGGGTCAGTGTATAATGGATGGTATTAAATTCGAATTCAATGATATAATATCATTGTATAAGAAAAACGATTCTGAGCGGAGGCGGTATGTCAGTCTAGCCAGTCTAGGTATAAAACATATTATAAACTTATCTATGGTATTAAAAAAATTGACCTATAATAGGTAAATATAATAAATACCAAATTAATCATATCACAATCTCCATTAGGTACTTATAACGCGTTATACATCAACAACAAACCATGATACTATCATAGATATATAATAGTGCACTTGAGAAGTGTCAAGTACCCACTAATAATATTATACAATCACAACAAAATAACTAAAATAGTTATTCTAGGTTTTTTATTATGTAATTTCATCCAAATTTGAACTAAAATGACTAAAAAAATAAAATTTGCTTATGTATTTTTTAGATTTTTAACTGATATTGTAACAATATATCAGGAGCCTTTTATTAAATTTTTACATTTTTTGGCCCAACAGATAAAACTTAATTGATATTGATAGAAAAAAAAAACTAAAAAAAATAAAAACTGAAAATGTCAGTAAACAGCTCAAAAAGAGTCAAAATATTTTAAAAATTGTAAGGTGTATAGGAAATGCTAATATAAATATAATAAATATATATATGTATATATAATAAATATTCAGTGAAATTGTCATGTATCTACAGTCATTCGTTTTTGAATTACAACAAAATAAGGAAATTGCTACACGAGAAATCGAGTGAATATCCAATGTTGTAAAAATTTGAATTTCAAACACTCATAAAAATTTAATTTGACTTTCTTATATATATTTTTTTTTTTTTTGATAAAGGTAGATAATCTTATAAAGAATCTTGAATTACATTTTAATATCTGAGATTTGAAAAGAAAAATTTTTACGAATTCTTAACTCAAAATAATTTGCTAATTTTCGTGATTTTTCCATATTTTCTTAATTTTTGGCCTCTAAATGCTTATAAAAAAAACTGTAACTAATAATTTTTAATATTTTTCATCTACCTTTGAAAAAATATACTAGAAGCCCTCTATTACATTTTCAAGCTTTTTTAACCAACCAATAAATTTTAATTGATATTTATAGAATAAAAAACTAAAAAAATGGGAACTGACAATTTCCCTAAACAGCTCAAAATAATTCAAAAATGCAAAATTCATACATGATATTTATTATTCATCAAAATATTAAATTTATAAATAGACAATGAATACAATGATAAGGTTTTAAATACTTTTTATTATTATTTTGCTTCGATTATTTTTATTTGAATACAATAATTATATATAAAACAATAGTAATTTGTATTTTGTGTTTTATTTCTTACACATTAAAAATGGTTTATTGTTGTTTCGTGCCAGGGTGTAATATTGGTTATGCTTTAGATGTCAAACATAAAAAAAAAAATTGGATTAAAAAATAAAAGTTTGTTTAAAGCACCCAAAGTAAGAAAACATACTATCTTAACCTTATTTATGAATAATCATTTTTTATTTAATTATTTGTTACAAATAATATTTAGAACACAGAGCTTTTAGCAAGATGGCATAGAGCTATACCTAGGAAAGACAAAATGCTCACAGAAAAGTGTTATGTGTGTGAAGTGCATTTCAAAGAGAATGATATTCTAATTTATGATGAGACTATCTTAAATGATAGAACAGTCAATAAAATTAAAAGAATTAGACCCACATTAAAAGCTGGGGCAGTTCAATCTATATTTCCGAACTTACCATTTTATTTAACAGAGCATACAATTATTTGATTCGGCCATCAGATAGTCTTTTTGCTCTTATTTCAACTTTAGAAAAAATAAAGTTACAGACTTTAATATCTAAAGAATTAAATGTAAATACAATTTTTTCTATAACTTCAAACTTATGGACGGACACAGCATCTTTACCATTTATTGGTTGTGAAGAACACATATGGGTTTGACAAAAAGTATTGTTCGATTTTTTATTACAATACGTATGCATTTTATTGTAAGACGTTCAAACTACAATGAAACTACAAAAAAAAAGGAAAAAACCAAGTGTAGTAGAAAGTTGTCAAGACTTTAATTAATGTATTATTTTTATATTTACCATATCTGTATTTTATGTTTCATTTATCATTATTAATTAGACTCATAGACCGTAGTTATTATATAATGATGTGAATTTTAAACTTTTTTTATAGCAAACACCTTTTGAACTTTGATTATATATTTAGGTATACTTTAACCTGACCAGGTAATAAATAATAAATCATAATTTATATTTCATTCGAATTCAAAAAAATGAAAAAGAACGTACATTTATAGAAAAGTACGTATAATAAGTGGTAAAACGTAGCACTGCTATCGAATGACGCACTCCTGGTGGCAGAATAACCGTGCGACTTTTGTCGTGCCATATTTTGTATACGGAGTTTGGTCTCCTTATCTCTAATCTTCATGATACAATATTAAAAAAAATTTACCGAAATCAATAGAACAGCTCAATCTACATTTCGACAACTACATCGGCGCTCCTCCGAGAGTAGCATATTGGAATTATTTTTGACCACCAGAGAGCGAAACTATACTGTGTTCTAATAGAAATATTTCTCGGTGAACATTTAATTTTTTTTTTTTAGAGTGCTACATAAATCAATGTTATCAATTTTTTTCGACCGTAGCATTAATAACCCGAATTATAAATCAAGCCGGTCTTCTAACGCATTTGGGACGAGTGATCGTAATAGATGGATAGTTCTTAAATAAAAATAGTGATGTTAAAATACGATATTTTAATATTTTTTTTTTTTATAATACCATAATATTATACCGGTATAATTGTACCAGTACCTATTATTAAACCATAATATAGAACCTTGCGTGAATCCACGATATTTTTTTATGAGCCTTTGATGATAGAATTTTATCAAAATAAGAAAAAAATTGCAAGCTATATGTTGTAGATAGAAATTCCTAAAATATTTAACATTTTCATATCTAAGATTGGAAAATTGTAATTCAAGGTTCCTCACGAGTTGATATTACAGTAATTATAAATTGAAGTTGAACGTTATTCCACATTTTAGATTCTGATTAGAGCGATGAATGTATTGATTTTATAACGATGTGGGATTTTTTTATTTTTATTTTTGTGTCTGTCATAACCGTTTGGGGTAGTAACACTGATTGGATTACACTTCACATTTTTTTTTTTCAAAGAATTTGAAGTTCGAATTTTGACAGAAGGCAAAAAATCACGAAAATTTGCAAATTATTTTGAGTTAGAAAATCCTAAAAAATGTTCTATTTAAATCTAAAATTCAAAAATATAATACAAGATTCTTTATGAGCTTGTCTACCTTTATCAAAAAAAAAAAAACAATGTGCATAAGAAAGTGTAAATAGTATAAATTAAATTTGTATAGTTAATATTAATTGGATATTCACTCGATTTTTAAAATATGCGTTAAAAGAATTGGCGATTTTCTTATTTTGTTGTTATTCAAAAACGAACTAGATTTAAACGATTTTGTAGTTAAAAATGTATAAAATGTTCAAATTTTATAGCTATGAATTGGACATTTAAGACAAGGTTCCACGTAAATAGGTTATTCTTTAACCAAACAGTCTCAAAAATATAAAAACACAGTTTTTTTTTTATAGTTATTTTATGTACCTACTTACATATTAGGACAAAATTGCATATTAAAATATAACCAAGAATAACAATTTTAGTTGTTTTGTTGTAAATTTATAGTACTAATACTTAATAATAAGTAATAAAAATATAATATAAAATATCCACACTCGTGGGCGCCCATTGGGGGGGAAGACAGGGAACTTGCCCCCCTGGAAAAAATATTATGAACTTGTAGCTCAATAATTTTTAACAATTATTATATCTTTAAATATTATATTCAAATACTCAGCTCAATTAGAACCAGTTACAAATAAACTGCAGGCAAAATCTATTGATTTATACTCGGTCCAAAATCATATTCAATATTTATTAACTATATTTTAATAATAATAGAGAACAATCAGATATCCTTTTTAATGATATTTTTAATAACTCCGTATTTATGGCAGAAAAAATTAAAATTCCACGTGTTGCAACCAAACAAAAAAATAGATCAAATTACGAAACCGATTCTGCTGAACATTATTACAGATTTTCTATTTTTATTACGTACTTAGATTCACTAATATCATCTCTTTCAAGACGATTTTCAAGTACAAATAAAATATCATTCTCAATGAGTCTACTGTATCCAACAAATATTAAAAAGTACACCATTAATGTTTTCAAAGAAAAAATTAAGCTGATTACTGATCATTATGAAATTGAAAATATGATAGATTAATCTAATATTTTGATATGAGTATTGGATTGATAAAAATTGATTGACTCCCAGTGTGATGAAATTTCGTTTGTTGATTTATTGTCCTGCAATTTTTCAAATACTTAATATTTTTATATCACTGCCTCCGACAACGTGCATAATAGAAAGATCGTTCAGTACATTAAGACGAGTAAAAACGTGGCTTCGCTCGATTACAGGAGAAGATCGTTTAAATGGCTTGTGTAAACCCATTTTTCATCGTGATAGAGTTAATGCAAACGAGGATACTTTCATTCAGGATGTCATTAATATGTTTGGAATAAAACGAAGAAATTTGCAGTTCTTATTTACTGATACCGAATAATATTATACATAATTATATTATTTAATTTCTATTTTTTTGTATACTTATTAAAATTATTATTTATTTATTTATTTATTCATATGGCAATAAATTATTCCGTTCAGAATCTAATATAAAATGCGTGTATACATTTATATGTGAAAAATAACATTAAATCTTTATTATTTTGAATTCGAAAATTATTTTATATTATGACCCACTTGTAACGCACTGTAAAGCAGAGCGACATCCACTTACCATTTTTTATTTTTTAATGGTTGTCTGAAATTTTAATTTTAATGCAGGGTGTTCATGTGTAAAACAACGATTTCTCATCATACGATTTTCTTATTTAGTTTTAATCAAAAACAAATAATCGAATAGATAAGCACTTACACAAAACTCTCATCAAAGTAGAATTTCCTATATATGGTATAATTTTCAAAATATTTTGGCCTTTTTTAGCTACCTATTTATAGACATTGGACAATTTCGTGTTTTGTTTTTTGCCGTATCGCCCTTAAAAAATGCCTTGACTTTAATCCTAGGACTCCATGTTATTGTGCTTTCTCGCAACCTAAGCTGATGACTTTCTATCTCTCTAAAATAAATTAGTTTAGTGATTTTAGCTTTGTTGATGTACGATGATGTGCGGTCTTTGGATAATATACGTTCGTTCCTCCTAAATCAGAACGACTTTCAATATTTCATATACCTAAGTAGCTGCTATTCTGTTTAAATTAACCTCATTGACTGTGAGTAAAATGGAAGAACCACGTTAAAAGGAACTCGTTCGAATGTTTTAGTTCAATTTTTAGGTTAGGTTATAATATTTTTGTGTTTATCGTTCAAAATTAAAACGTTATCCAAGTTTTGCGTTTATCGTTATTTAGAATAAAAACGTTATTTTACCCAACATTTTACAACAATCCAGTAAGTAATTTACTACTTAATTTTTTTCAACATCGTTACCAGAAAATTATAATTTATTATTTTATTAATATTTAATATTGGTATAAATGGTATTCTATACACCTACCTAACATCTAGGTATTTTATATAATTACGTTGGAAATGTTAACTGAATAAGTCAATAAGCTAGAAACAAAAATAATTAACTACCGTAGATCGGGGTGACTTTGATAAATTTTGTTAATTTTTTATTGTTGTTTTACTTGTAATTTCTTTAATACGTATGTCACAGATCTAAAAATAGTGTTGTTGCCTCAAGTTTGTTTTTACCAATTTCCTCAAATTGTAATTTAATTTTTTTCAACTATTGGTTTTTTTTAAATTATATTTTGAAAATAGCTATCAAAGTTATACCGCCTTCGGGGTGACTTTGAAACCACTATTTTTTTTAATTTTAAATTAATGGAAAGGTTATGAAACCTATCAATCTCGAACCATTTAAAATTTGGTCAAATAGTTTTCGAGATATAATTTAAAATGTATTGTGGGGTTACTTTGATACAGGAATATGGTAAGTAATAATAATAATGTAGGTATTTTTTAAATACAGAACACATTTTAAAGTATAACATAACATAATATTTTTAAACTTTTAGTGGACTAACTCAGTATTTAAATTTACATTTTAAAGTAAGTATATAACATAACAAAAAATATTTTTTAATTTTAAGTAGGTAGACTAACTCAGTCTTTAAATTTACATTTTAAAGTAGGTATAACATGGTAACATAATATTTATAAATTTTAATTAGACTAACTCAGTCTTTAATGTTACATTATAAAGTAGGTATAACATAACATAATATTTATAAATTTTAATTAGACTAACTCAGTATTTAAAGTTACATTATAAAGTAGGTATAACATAACATAGGTAATACTTTTAAATTATTTATTATAATATAATACAGTGTAATAGCTATTATATTTTAATTTAATTTAATTGATACCTACCTCATGCCCATCAAGGTTGTAGCCAACAGTGTAGCCACTATTAACCGTTTAATCAAAATAAAACGTGATTATCAAAGTCACATGTCATTATAAAAGTCACCCCATTTTACGGTAGTCAAGTTAAAAAGTTAAAAAAAAATAACTTTAACTTTTTAACAATTTAATGCCCACCTTTGCATTTTCAGTACTGGGTTGGAAATTGTTCTAAACTTGATTGCGTTATTTGTTTTAATATGTATCTAATATAAATAAAACGGATGTCTTAACAACAGTATATACTTTAACACTCACAAGATGATCGCAATAGTATAGACTACTGCAGAGTAGACAGAGTACAGAGTGATTACAAAATACCTAAGTCTATACTTTGTACTTCTACAGCACAATTATCAGGGCATCATTAATCATTATTTTTAATAATAATAATTATTATTATTATTATACTAGGTACTTATTATTTTGCTATTAGCAATGTAATCTAAAAGTTATCAATAATTCCAAAAAAATTCGAATAGGTAAAGTCCCGGATAATTTATCAAAATTTCGAAAATTATCAATCATTGTAATTAATAAATTATAAGATGTTCAGTTTTTATAGCTAAGGATTGCAAAATTAAAAATAAAGGTTCTCATAAATAGTTCATACTGTAACCAAAAAATCTAAAAAATAAATGAACACAGTTATTTTTTACAGACATTTTAAATTCAAATTTGGACGAAATTACATATTAATAAACCTAGAATAACTATTTTAGTTATTTTGTTGTGATTGAATAATATTATTCGTGGGTACTTGAAACTTCTAAAGTGTACTATTATTATATATCTATGATAGTATCACGGTTTTTGTTGATGTGTAACGCGTTATAAGTACCTAATGGATATATTGTGATATGATTAATTTGGAATTTATTATAGGTACCTACCTATTATAAGTCAATTTTTTGTTTAATACCATAGAATGTATATAATATGTCTTATACCTAGACTGGCATACCGTCTCCGCTCAGAATCGTTTTTCTTATACAATGATATTATATCGTTGAATTCAAATTTAATGTCATCCATTATACAGTGACCCACTTGTAACCTACTGTACAGCAGAGCACCTTTTTTATTTTAATGTTATTAGTAATGGACATGTTGTCTGTTGTGACAATAAACAAAATATACCAGACGCCTAACTAATATGTATTATTTTCTATAACTGTATAATCTCGAAATTAAAAATGCTAATAAATATTTTACTGATTACATTTATACTTAAAACAGACTACCTACCTTTTTTTTTTTTTTAATAAACTTTTGCAATAATCGCACAACGCCTACTTTGAACACCACGAGCCGCCACTTATTAGATGTTTTCTGGGATGATGTAAAAATAATATATTATAATGACGTATAGAAATATTATAAAGTACCTACTTGACAATGCGTATTAATAAATTGTTTGGTAATAAATTGTAATTAATATCGTTGTTAATTTGTTATTGATCAATAATCGGTAAACGTTTTTTTTTTGGTGGGTATCATTTTACGGTAGGTAGCATACCACACCGACGAAGTAGCGGTAGGTAGCATGTTATACGAGTTATACCCAATTATACTTAGAACGGACTTTTTTTTTTTTCCTGTTTGAACCGACGGCGTCGCGGGAACTGCTTTCGCATTACTTCCGCGACGCCGCCATCGTTTATTGAATTTAATAATGTGACATTTATAAATTTAATTTTTTACACCTTTTGTTTAGTCCCTTAATGGGTGCACATTGAAACTAATTTTACATTACATTTTATTAATAAAAAATTACATTTTTGGCTTAAGGCCCGATGTTTGCATTTGTTGACTTCTCGACCCGGCTTTGCTGCCCGCCAGTCTTGAAGTCACGTTCTTGGTCTTCTCGGCCCGGCTTGTTAGCCAGTCGGCCTCGAGTCTCGTGCCTCGCAATTCTCCTTCCTTGTACTGGAGTTCGCGTCTCCCCGGTGATGGTTTGCCAGTTTTCCTTCTGCCCGTTTTCCTGTTGTCTCGTCCTTCTGCGAGCCTTGCGGTCTGAGGCGCCTCCTGACGCTGGGCCCGGCCCCCTCTCACTCTCTTAGAACGGACTTACAATAATAATATGCAACTTGGTTGGAAATCTAATACTATAAAATGAAGAACAGCTGATTCCGAGAACAGCTGTCTACAAGCAACCCGTGGGACGGAAAACGCAGGCTATAGTGAAACCGTGGCGTAAAAAATGAAGCACCGCTCCTTTTCCCCAGCCCGCCGGCCATGTCACGTCGATTCCTTATAGCGCGACCAATCGCATACCTTCGCAGCGGCGGCGGTCGGTTTTAAAAAGTTTTTCGTAATCACCTCTTTTCCTATCATTTCGCCGATTTTTGAAATTTTTCGGAAAATTAACTGGTTTTACATGATTTCGACCCATTTCGACCTTTTTTTATACTTAATTCGAAGCCGCCGATGGGCTGTTTATTGCGCCGTCCGAAGCGGTCGCAATGTAGATCGAAAAATACACTCCCGACCGGACTTTTTTGCCGATTTTTTTCCTTTTCTCCCACCGTTTCGTCTATTCGCACCCGTTTGTGCCCGAATCGAGTCTTTTTAAAGCCGTTTATATGCGCTTTTCCCCCGAAATCGGTTCGTTCGCCTCGCAATCGCGTTTAGAAGCGACCGACCGACCGTACGCGTATATATATACATGTATAGGTATACGTGTATAATTTAATTTTTCCCTACGATTTAATAATTAACGGAAAACGCTTTTCACACGCCCCGTGAAATATATATATGGGAGATGCGCGTATTACAAGTGAATTATATGCGATTACATCGATAATCATCGAATATATCGGTTTACGTCGCTCCGTAGATGCACGACTTAAGTGTTGATGTTTTGACCGCACTTCATATCTCAAATTGTGACCAAGTAGGTTAGGCGTTAGGTAGGAAACACGTAGCTCGAATCCGTCGTACGCTGTCCGGGCAACGTAACCGTCATTGCCATAAGGTTTACACGGCCGCCCGAAACCCGACTTTTTTTGCATTTTTTTTCACGTTATTTTTCATATAAATTAAATAATAATATAATAATACAGGAACATATCGTACGACGTACATTATTATTATTTAAAGTCATTGTCATATTATATCACACAATAAATAGGTACATATATTATATTTGTTTTATTAGGAATTATTATAATTGCATATTTTTTCAAAATTTCCATGATTGTTATATATAAATATAGTTTGTAATTTATTTCGGATTTCGGATTGCCTATCTAGGTGGCTAACTTGAAAAATAATCTTGATTTTGACTTGACATGACTGACTTGCTAGACACTCCAACACGGTTTTCGACTTTACACTTTTTACATAAGATAAAGCACCGGTCATGGTATGTGCAGGTATACTCTATATAGGTGATCCTGGAGATCGTATCCAGCCTATCCATTTACAACGTTTGTGACGGATTGCTAGACCCTCAAACTTTTAACATTCCCGCCCAAGCGTCTAGCCTTATCTCCAATCCATATCACTAATCCTTATCACAAATCCTAAACTTTCGTCTTACAACCTTTGCGACTTTTATAATTCATTGTCTCCAAAATCGGTACCCACTCCCAGCGAGGTCAACGGGCCCCGAGTTACACTTAGAGCTAGTAATATATAAAGATACAACGCGGGGGCAAAACTCAAAGTAGAGACCCTAAGAGTGAGCAGCGCAGCCTGTGGCCGTTCAATCGTGCGACTCATTTCGGGGCATTTTTTTACGCGTACGAGTTTCATGGTCTCCCCATTCGGCCATTATGTTAACGGTAATTTAATTCTGCACACACCCGTTTTCATGAGCGTACTGCAGAAAATTTAATTATTCTGGTTCTGTAACAAAAAAAAATTCTACACCGAGGGCAACCGTTTTTATGTGCGTACACCAAACACTCTAAGGGCCCGTATTACAATAGTAGTTTAACCTCCTATCGGAGTTTAAACCTGGTTTAAATGAAAAAGACCGTATTACAATCGATTATCAATGGTTTAAACCGAGTTTAAACCACTGATATCTGAACCACCGATTTCGGCGGTTTAAACTTGGTTCAGAGATTGATCTGCGATTTCATTGGTTGTTCATTAATGTTGATAATGAACTTTGTTTTTATGATAAACCAGTAAACCACATAATTTTTGATATATTAAATTATTAATATGAATTATGATTACTGTTCATAAGTTCATTTGCACTTAGCATTTTGTGACTTTAAACATTAAAGACTGCAACAGTTTTCTGCATTTGTTTTTCGAGTCATTTGTGAATTATGGAAACTTCTGTGGAGAGTAAACGTACGCCCAACTTTACTAAACAAGAGGAAGATGCGTTGCTGCATCTTGTACAAAAGTACAAACATATTTTAGAATGTAAAACGACCGACAGTATTCAAAACAGGTAGGTACCTAACAACAAAATATTATTATATATTATATTATATAATAATAATACTATGATATTTCTTGGTTGTGTTATTTTAATAGAAAAAAAACGGACACATGGGTTACTGTTGAAAATGAATACAATAAAAATTTTGAAGGAATAGTATTCCGAACTGCAACAGTCCTGAAAAATAAATATTTGAATTTAAAAAAAAGATTGCAAAAGAAAATTGGCGATGAAAGGTCAGGAATCAGAGGTACTGGAGGTGGGCCCTACAATAAAGTTGAATATAATGATAGCGAAAATTTAGTTTTCGAAATATTAGGCGAAAAAAGACTTGGACGTCAACACTCAAAGTACGATGATAATAATGGTAAATCTTAAATAATATACTTTATAAACTTAAATTGGTATCATACATTGTACATGATACATTTTAGAAAATGCTTATTTATATTTGCATTTTAGAACAATGCTTTAGTAGAGCCCAGGCACCTTTGGATCAAATGAAGATTACTTTACCAGGTGGCAAAATTGTATCAATGGAGGAGGCTGTCACTGAAGAAGTTTTAGATGATGCAGAGACTTCAAATATTTATCCTCCCCAATTTGATATATTTCAAGGTAAATATAGTAGTCTGCATTAATTACAATTAAATGTACGAGTTATTATTTTATTGTTATTTTTTGTTGCTGTAGACACTGTATTGGTAAGCGACGTTATTTCTCAGAGCATTCAAAAGAATAATGGTAAGTTAAAAATTTTTATTTATTATTTAATTATTGATAATCAACTTATGATATACATACTGGTATGTATACATATGGTATTCATAATAAGTTTTATTCGTGAACACTTTAATGATTGATAATTACAATTTATGTAAATTTGATTGAAATTTTAAATCTTTGAAGTTTTTGGATTAAAATTGTTCATTAAATGTTATAAATGTACAAAACCAATTGGATAATTATTGAAGCCTAAGTATATTTATCATATTATACTTTACACGGCGTAATACACAATTGATTGATAAACTGATAAAATTGATTACTTTTAACATTAATATGTCTTATTATTTTCTTTCTTGGCTGTAGATCAATTTAAACCAACTGTAGAAAAATGGAGTGGAAATACCACACCACTGTTGCGGACAAAACGTAAACTTTGTTTAACTAGTCAAAATGATGAAGGCAAGTTAAAAAGAAAACCAAAAGACAAACATAATATTATAATGATTTTAGTAATACTATAGATACCTTTAACTGCTTTTATTATGTGTTTATAGAGCCAATTATACCTTCAGCTAGGAAACATAAGCTGAATGACCAAATGTCAACATGGGCATCAGGAAAGCTTGCACTTGCTCAACTCCAAGAAACACAATATACGCAACAACACCTTTTAAAACTCAAAATTATGAAGGATGAGAGTGATGCAAGGATGGCTAGGGAAGACATATTGTCTAAACTTCAAGAAAAAGAAGTCCTGCTAAGAATAGAAATATTGAATCTACAAAAATCAAAATTGCTATCTGATTTATAAAAAAAAAAAAAAATGTTTATAATAATATGTTTTTATAATTTGTATGTACATATAATAAAATATTGAACAGTTGTCAAAAATTACAAGCATTATTTAAATGTCCAGACGTACAGTGTATTCTAAAATATTATAAACTTTCAAAATATCGAACAAGTTTATTCCTCTGCAAAGTTCCATACTCATTGACATTATTGACAGTGCCTCTAGTACTGAATGTGCTCAGATCAATTATTTTTTCCAACTGATGAGTTACTCTTGGAGTTTCTTCTCCAAAATAGCAAGCAATATTGTGAAGTACAGCAGTTGCCACTATAATGCTTTCAACAGACTCCAATTTCATATTAATTCCAACAGCTAATACTGGAAATCTCTTTTTCCAAACGCCATAACTCCTTTCTACAGCATTTCTTGTTCTTATCTGTGCCTCATTGTAAGTATTTTGTCCGTCGCCAGTAGGATTCAAAAATGGTGTCATCAAAAATGTCTTCAAAGCATAACCACTATCACCAACAAGAATACTATCCTTCATTTCTCCTCTTTCAAATTTACCCCGAATACTCGAATAATTGAAAATAGTTGAGTCATGATTACTTCCTGGAAATGTCGCAACTATATTTTGAATTCTGAGATCTGCATCACAAATAGTCTGGACATTGATAGAAAAATAGCCCTTCCTGTTTCTATAGATTTCTGAATCCACTCCACCTGGAGATATAATTCTAACATGGGTACAATCAATAGCACCAACACATTTTGGAAACTTAGAAACGTTATAAAACTTCTGTCGTATTGAATCGATTTCTGCAGAATTTGATGGAAAATTTATAAATGTAGGTCTTAATAATGCCAATTCATGAGAAACGAGTCGAATGATTTGGCTAGCTGTTGATTTGTGAACTCCTACAAAATCACCGCATACTGTTAGGAACGATCCTGTAGCATAGTAACGTAATGTAATCAGAAGTTTCTGTTCGGGGGTTACAGCATTGTTCCTGTAACAAATAACAATATTTAATTATATCCTCCATACCAGATTATGTTATAATCAACAAATAAAAATACATGTACAATGTAAAGTATACTAGTTATATTTCTATACAAATATTATAAAATTATAAACAATACTCTACCTATTTGTTGGTGATGCTATACGTTCTTTAATGTGATCAAGTATGAAGTAAACAGTATTTTTGGAAAGGCGAAAACGATTAAAAAACTGATCATCTCTCCACTTCGTGAAATGGTTGGGCCGCTCAAGAAACATCTTTCTCTTTCTAGGAAAAGCTAGAAGTAATGCCAGCTCCATAAAATCTTCATCGTCGGTCATATTATTTTCACTCACAGACATTGCAACTCAAATAATGTACGAATATTAAATTATAAATAATTCGAAAAATAACATACACGTTATTACTAACAACAACAAAAACAAATAATTTATTAATCAGTTAGTGATAATAAAATATAAGTTATCACGTTCAAACACCACAATCAGCTAGCTTTTTCATCTATTCCACAGTGTTACCAATCGTATAGTACAAATAACGGTTTAACCACAGTTTAACAGAACGGACGATTGTAATACGGGCCCTAAGTTAACCTAGGAGTAAGTTGATAACCGAGGTTCAGCTGAACTCAAGTTAAACTCAGTATTGTAATACGGGCCCTAAGTGTCAATTAGCCACTGCAGCGTTGGCACGTTTGTTTTCATCCGATGGTCATATTGTGGCTATGGGATAAAAGTTGGTGTGCCAACGCTGCGGCACTTAGATTGCTTGATGTGCGCATGTAAAAACTAGTGCTCTTGATTTGATGTGGGTAATACCCGGGGACCAACAAACCCGGGTACCCGGGTACCAGTTTATTCGGGTAATACCCGATTTTGTGGGTAATCAACGTTTTTGGGTAGTGGGTACCCATTACCCAAAATTTTCGGGTACCCAATGGTTTCTGTTATACGTAAACGGTTGTTTTAATTATTAATTGCACTAGTCTTTATACTTTAATAATTATTTTTTTCAAGTATAATGTTGAATACTATGTTAAAAGCTATTATAAAACCTATATTGTGGATAACGGATATAGTGGCCTTATTCGTTATCTTTTATGTGTATAGCTATACCCAGATAATAAGTAATCACAATCATACAATTAAATAGATAAAATGCAGCACGTGCGGCAATATGATATTATTAATAATACTATATCTGAACTGTGAATTTTGAAGTTCTGCAGCGTGAGTGACCGTACTAACCTCGTACTATACGTGTTATATTTAAAAGTACTGCATTTTTCAAAATATAAAGATGTCTGGAAAAAGAAAAAGTTGGGTTTGGCAGTTTTGCAAAATATGTAATAATGAAAAAGATGTTACTTGCAATATTTGTAATGCCATAATATCATATAATGGATCACCATCGGCAATAAATAAACATTTAAAGTATGTTCATAAATATGATACAGTAACAGGGTCTACAGCTATTGAAATGGATGAGAATGAAAGGTATTATAATTATTTTATAATATTATCACAGAATTAATCTATGATATTTTTACAATAATTATGTATAGTTAATTAATGCAATTATTTTTGAGAGTGTGAAATTTTCTACTTTCTACTCAAGGCAAATACTATAAACGTATGATATTCATTTTATTATATTAATATTTTTTATCTAGATAATTATTCGAATAAATATGTATTCGAATAAAATTTTATCTTAATTAATCATCTAAATAAAAGGCATAAATCTAGTTTAGGGGCCAAGCGATTTTTTCAATTTTTTTTATCGAAACTAATGTATCTCATCGAGTTAAGAACGATGGTGCAATCAGAATTTGTCGCTCTCATTTAGTTCCGAAGTTATGGCCTTCCAACGTTTTCGATTTTACGTTTATACGCATGCGCGCAAGGCGCAACACTACTATAATGATGCGCGGAGGACAATTTTTGTTATTTTTTTGTACTTACGTATTCGGTATACTTTTTTTTTTTGAAACTTATGTACTTATGTAGTATGTACCCTGTGACCTACTTGAGGTGGTGTTGCATAGCAAGTCGGGGGATATTTTAGATTTGCGGAGCGGAGCGACGGCGCCGAGGAGCGTAGCGACGAGTGCCGCTAGCAAGGCATCACTGCCCAGGGCCCATACTACGACAACTTACCCTGTGACCTACTTAAGGTAGTGTTGCACAGGTTAGGTTAGTTTTGTGCAAGCGTATAAACATAAAATTGCGTAGAATTTTTTAAAATAGCAGGGGAATTATATGATCCTGTTAATGTTTTGTTGTTGGAAAATAATTCCGATGACTCTAAATCTGACGATGATACAGAAGACAACTCTGAATAATAATAAACTTTTGTAAATAAAAAGATGCTTTAAGAATCGTTTTTTTTTAATTATAATTTTATATTATAGTAAAATATATTTTTAAAATCAATTTTTTTCCGGGTTTTTGGTATACTATAAAAAGTAAGTAAAATAGGGAAAATATGATTGCATCAAAAACTTAGGCTTACAAAAACACACATTTATAAAAAAAAAAATTTTTAAAAAAGTCGTTTTGTGTTATTTTTAACGACGATACCATAATATTTTTAAAAAACGATTTTTCCCCCGGTTTTTTTGGTATAACTTTAAAAGTAAGTACAATATCGAAAATGTGATTGCACCAAAAACTTGGGCATACAAAAACACACATTTAAAAAAAAAAATTTTAAAAAAGTCGTTTTGGGCTATTTTTACCGACGATACCGTGATATTTTTCAAAATCGATTTTTTACCGGTTTTTTTGGTATAACTTCCGTAATAAAAAAGAGCGACAATTTCTCCAAACAGATTCAAATTCAGGGCCTTAAAAAACACATTTTGAAAAAAAAAAAAATTGAAAAAATCGCTTGGCCCCTAAACTAGATTTGTTCCAAATAAAATTTCATTCGAATATCGCCCAACTCTGGGTTGAACAAAAAATTGATCGAGTCTCGTAAAGTATCTATCCTATAGAAAATTTGACGGAGATGACCAGTGATTAATTATTTATCAAATATCTTAGTAGTTTTTTTTTTTGAACACTGTGATATACAATATACATATACACAAATAAAAAATAATAATGAATATAAAAACCAAACAGCATTTTAAATCAGTGTATTATTGACTTTACTTAGAATCTAAAATCACTGCTAAATTTATTGTATGAAATATAAATTTTTATTTAGTTCAAGAACATCAATTTGTACTGCTTCATTATCAAGTAGTTCTTCAGTAAACGCAGAAATTGCTGATAGTGCACAACCTACTAGGAAGAAAAGACGAAGAAATAACGATAACTATAGTGCTGATAGACAAGAACAAATCTCCCAAGCACTTGCATATATGATTTCTGCGAATGGACTCCCAATTTCATTTGTTCAAAGTGATGGATTTAAACACTTTATGTCACTTGTGGAACCTGGGTATCAAATTCCCGTAGCTTCAACAATATCATCGCGATTGCAATTGTTGTACGGTGAATTGCGTGCAAAAATAATGAATTCTTTGAGCTCAGTGTCATTTGTAGCTTTGACAACGGATGGTTGGTCGTCAAGAGCCCAAGAATCATTTATATCAGTAACAATCCACTATATTAATGATAACTGGGAATTGAAAAATTATACTTTATGTGCAGAGTATATAGAGGAAAGGCACTCGTCTGAGAACTTGGCATTTATGTTAGAAATGGTAATTGCAGAGTGGGAATTAGATGGAAAAGTTCATGCAGTTGTGCATGATAATGCTGCGAATGTTGTATCCTCAGTTCTTTTAGTTGAAAACGTGGAGAATAGTATTAGTTGTGCTGCACATACAATACAAATTTGTGTGAAAACTGCTTTAAAATCGGTGAAGTTATATTCACTCATATTGAAGAAAGCTAGTACTATGGTTAGTCATTTTCATCATTCCAATGTTGCAGCTCTTGCTTTACGAAAGAAACAACAGCAGCTTGGATTGAAAGAACTCAAACTAATTCAAAGCTGCGCCACTAGATGGAATTCGTCTTATTTGATGTGTGAAAGGCTTGTAGTAAATCGAGGTGCTATCATCGCAGTTTTAGCAGACAGAGATATAACTTCTGCTGCGTTAGCTTTGAAACTTGAAATAAACGAAGGGGAATGGACAGAAATGGAATCAATGATTAAGCTCTTAAAGCCTTTGCAAGTTGCAACAGTGGTATTATGCGAGGAAAATGTTACGATTTCTATACTCCGACCAATTATTTATGGGTTAATCAATAAACACATGCTAATAAAATCTGAAGACAATGAAAATGTAAGAAACTTCAAGGAAGATATAAATCAAAATTTACAAAAGAGATTTAAAATGAAGAGGCAGGAATATGATGAAGTAGTTATAGATCAAATATCTTGTTTTCTAGATCCAAGATACAAATATTTAGAGACAGAAACTGATGAAGTAAAAGAAAATGTAAGAAAAAGTGTACAAAATGTATTACAGACAACGAGACCAGCTGAATCTAATGAAGTCGTAAGTGAGGAGATTAGTGCAATGGATTTTTTATTGGATGCAAAATCATATGGGGAAAACGAAAGTGAATTCGATATGTACTTACGTGAACCTCAATTAAACCATAATGTATCCAATCCCCTTATATGGTGGAAAAATAATGAGTTGAAATATCCAAATCTGGCATTGTTAGCTAAAAAATATTTATGTGCACCGGCAACATCAGTTACATCGGAACGTTGTTTTTCCACAGCAGGAAACATTGTAACATCTAAAAGAAGTTGTCTTTTGCCAGAAAACGTTAATTTACTGACGTTCTTAAAAAGGAATCAAAATGCCTTCAATCGTTGATTTATTATTTTATTGTTATTAATATTTATATTTATTTATTCATTAGTTTATGGGTCTAGGCCACCATCGATTTATTGTTAATTATTACATTGTTATAAAATATAAATTATCTAATTTTGAGTTATTAATATAAGATGTTAATATTATAATATAATATTTTTGTTATCTGTTAATTTTTCTGGGATTTTTTTTAAGTGATTAATTAATAAATTTCCTTTTTTTCTTCATATTTTGTTGTTTTTATTGCATATTTTTAACGCATATATCTAGCGATAGTTAAGGTCATATTATAGCGCATATTTATGCAATTTAAGTGCTATAAATCCCAACCCTGGTAATGAGTTTACAAACCATAACGGGTACCCGATCCGTAACGGGTACCCAATCAATAATGGATACCCGAAATATTGTAAATCGGGTAATACCCGTAAAACCAGGGTACTCGGGTACCCGGGTAGTACTCGGGTACTCGGGTATCGAGAGCACTAGTAAAAACGTCTGCTCCCGTCATAAAACTAACATCTGAGATGTTATTCTCGTTCAGAAAAATTATATAATATGCTGTGTGCACGTGAAAACAAATGTGCGTACCGAGATACAATTATCGTCCTACTATTGTAATACAAAAACCAATATGAATAACAATATTATATTGTTTGCCGTACCGATAAACTATTCTGCTACTGTAATTCTATATTATGTATTTTTAATATTGTTGTCTATGAACTATTGAGCTAGACGGCTGTTTACAATATTATTAACATTAACATATTATAGATAACGTCTTAATAATAATTAATATGAATTTATTTTTGTAAAGTAAAATTTACTTATGGATAATTATATTGTTTGTAACAGCGTACCTACTAATAAATGCATATTTTATTAAATAAAAATATTGTTTGAATTTATTAATTTATATATTATATCTACTTTTCAAAAGAAACGACGGTGCATTTTCGTGTATGATGAAAAATATAATTTTTTCACCATTCTTTTGGTGTTACTCGAAAATATTGACTTTTATGTCATTAACGTGTTATTTTAGCTGTAACTGTAGTTGTGTTAATATATACATTTAAAAATTAACTACCTATAATATGTCAGTATGTCAGTATTTCAATATTGGTACGTAATTGTTTATGCATAATAATAACTAATAAGTTTTATCATTGGTTATAAAATATAGGTACTAGGTACAAGGTGCCTACGTGGATTTTATTCTGGATATAAGAGTGTTGAATTGCCGTCTTTCGAGTATAGAACATTACAACAATTTATCATCATATAATATAAGCAGCAAAGGATCTTAAATACCTACTCTGCAATATGAGTAGGTAGGTTACTGGATTTATTAGTTGTTGGATACCGGTGAATGTGTATATCACTTAATTATTATTATGTAGTACAAATTATAGTACCGATATATTGTAATATGCGCTAGCTAGAACTGTTTACGGACATTTTCAGTATCAATTTTTTTAATTTTTATTTCTACGAGTCAATAAAATTTTATTTTTAGGTAAAAATCTTGAAAATGTACTAAAAGGTTCCTAATATATTGTTAAAATGGTATGTGAAAAATATTAAAAACGGGTTACAGTTTTTTTTATAAGCATTTAAAGTTCAAATATTGACAAAATACTTGAAAACGACGAAAATGAATAAATTATTTTGAGCTAGAAATTCATAAAAAAACATTTTTTTTTTTTTAATTTTTAAGATTTGAAATGTAATACAAGACTCCTTGCACCTTTATCAAGAAAAAAAAATTTCTATTAGAAAGTCAAATTAAATTTCTATGAGTGTTTAAGTTCATATTTTTACAACATTACATATTCACTCGATTGTTCATGTAGCGATTTTCTTATTTTGTTGTAATTCAATAACGAATAACTGTAAATACATGAAAATTTCACTGAATGTTTATATTTTCATTTTCTATACACCATACAATTTTGAAAACATTTTGAGTGTACGCACAATTTCAAATTTCAAATGTTTTAGTTTTTTTTTCTACAAATATCAATAAAATTTGATGGGCCAAAAAGCGTGGAAATGTAATACAAAGCTCCTGATATATTGCTACAATAGCTGTTAAAAATATTAAAAATACATATTGACAATTTTTTTAATAAGCATTTTAAGTTCGAATTTTGACAAAATTTAATAATTATTAGTAGTGAAAAATGTATAAAATGTTCAACTTTTATAGCTATGGATTGAAAAATTAAAACAAGCTTCCACGTAGGTAAATGGATCATATATAAATTATTATATATTTTATTCACAATTATATCATCAAATATACTTAGTAATTTCATAGGCTGACTGACCGCCTTCGCTCAGAATCGTTTTTCTTATACAATGATATTATATCATTGAAATTAAATTTAACACCATCCATTACACTATTACAGAGACTGACTTAAAAGTTAAAACCTACTGTACAGCAGAGCGGCATCCACTTGCCCACTTTTTTTTTTAAATTTAAAATGTATTATTTAAAAATTAAAATAGACCAGGATTTATATAAAATACCTACCCATATTCTTTGCCAATCATATTAACTAACTTATTTATCCGAAAATCTAATTTTAAGGGTTAAAGAGTTAATTTTCAAAAAAGTGGTCAAAGTCGTCTCCAAGACAACCTCATGGCGAATATTCAAATACATATGTTTCACAAATTTTATCCGATGACTAGGAGAGACGGTACAGTGTTGGCATAAAGTAGGCCTGTTTTGGCAGAGAACAGATACGGCTATTTAAAATTTTATAGTTGTATACTATTATAATAATATTTATCATTAACTACCTACCAGTTGGGTATAAAAAAAAATCAATAATGAGAATTGTATGGTTCTCTAAGCGTGAAAGTTTTATTAATCCAAAATGAATATAATATTTATGTACTTAAATCCATGACGTTTATTTCTATGCTATTCTAGAATGCTAGATAGATCTAAAAAAACCTAGTAACTAAATAAGGTAAGGAAACGCTGGAAACGGCATCGGGATACATCTCGATTGGAAAAAGAATGCTATATTATTTTGAAAAGAAAGTGATAATAAAATCGCGGTGATAACTGATAATGATAACGATGTCGGCCGTGCGCTAGATAATACAATTTATTTTAATTATCCTTCTAAATTGTAACTTTTTAGTGTAAACCATCGACATAACGAGAATATAATATATTAAATATGTTTAATAATATTATGTCTATACCTACCGCATTTTCGTCTGGTCGCATTCGCAAGCATCACTTACTCTCTCAACTCTCACTGACTTACTCGCCGACCGAACGATGAGCAGCGGAAAATGGATAGGTACTGTAAAATTAATTTAACATAATAATTCATAAATTTATGTTGTATTTATACATTTTTTGCAATTTGACATTTTCAGAAAATTATGTTTTTACAGCGATGAGTTTGAAGAAAATTAACAGACAAATAAAGGATTTGGAGACGTTAAAAATGATGATTTTAATTCACCCAGAAAATCATTAGAGACTTAATAATGTCTAATTCACATACACTTATGTAAGTATATTATTCAAGTCTCGGATTTTAAAGGTTGCCAAAACAAAAAGTTAATTAGTGGTTTATTGTTTTTAGTTCATGCAGTGGACATATTTGTATATCAAAATGGTTCAGCCCTTTACACACAGATTTTGCTCGTCTCTTATTTAAACAATTGGTTCAAAAGCCACCTCAAGCTGTTATAACACATATCATTTGTGAATCCGTAATTATTGAACAATATTTGTTGACAAACGCTTTACCTGTTAGGATGGTTGTCTTAGCTGTGAAAAGAAGTCCATATATATTGAATTTGTCGCTGATATGCTGTTAAACGAATTGAGGTGTCCTACAGTACAAATATTTATTGACCATTGTAGTATTAATTATCAAATTTAATTAAATATGTAAATTATAGGTTTACAGGTCGTCAAATCCGTCCCCATTTACAATAAGGAAAGACAACCTTCTTTGAAAAAAGAGTAGGCGATTACCAAAAAGCTTCAGTGGCTGTTATTAAAATTCCTCAACTATCAACAATGGACATTATTGATGAAGACTTTTAAATTAGGTATATTCTGATAGGTACCTATTTCCTTTTATTTGTGTACTTATTTTTCCTATGTTTCACCCCACCACGCATCAGACAGTATAAAATAAAAAGAAAAGTAGGTATTTAAAATCGTTATAAATTATAATAATATTATCATACTTTTCACATTTGTCATATTTATAGTTTAATTGTATTTTAAAATTTAGAAATACATGACTAATGAAGTAATTTGTTGTAATTTATTGTTGTACTAATTTGCAGCGGCTTTTTGTACATACTAAATAAGAAATTCTTACTAAGTAAGAAGAAATAAATTATATTATAATATAAGGGATAACTGTAGGCATAATAAACATTTTGTTATTTATGTTTATGGATATAACAGAACTTTAACTAAATCTTATGTTTAATATATTAATTTCAAATTTTTAACTTAAGTTTTACCTTTATTTATTTACATTTTATTATGATTAGAGCTCAGATTTGTATGCGTTTGCATATTTTTTCTAGTTAACGGTAAGCACAAAATTTGTTTAATGACTATTTTATGGTTTTTAGTTCATACACTGGATTATACTTATTGTGGTTTTCAAAACTGAAATATAATATGATGTAACACATACAAGGAACTAGGAGTCGACCCAATGTATTGTCAATTTTTCAGACGTTGACTTTCTTGAAGATAATTCTGCTGACTCAGATGAAGAGAATTATGAAACTTAAAGGTGATAATATTGTTGATAGGTTTTTATTTTAAAGCTACTCTACTGTGCTATTAACTAACAAATGGTGCACTGACATATTTTTAACAAAGTGTTAATTTTTTAGGCAATCCAATTTTGCTGACCTAGAATCCAATTTCAATTACACAGAGGGCCTCAACATATTTAAATTGCAAAGAAACTCATAACTAGTTTGGACTTCAGTATGTTTTCTGAAAGGAAAGTGAATATAATTGGATGACAGATAAAAATTTAAAATTCATAGGTGTTTACAAATACATCGTGCCAAACAGTTCTTTTAGAATTTTCTATACGCTATACAATTTTTAAATCAATTTTACTCTTTTTGAGCTAACTATAGGGATAAGACATTTTGGTGGAATTACATTGAAATTCAATGACTTCAATAACTCATATCTTTCTGGTCCATCGCCCATGTGTTGCTGCTTAGTAGTTGCGACTTACACTTCACGGTTGTTTTCGAACAACGGCCATTGCTAGATTTCAATATTAGTAGAAAAATTAAATCTTAAATAAAAAATACTCTGCTCAAAAATTTAAATATTTACTTTCCAAATAACTACTAAAAACATTGTATCACATATTTTATTATTATAATGTTTTTAAAGTTTACAAACTTATTTTGACTGTGACTTGTTCTAAACAATTGGATCAAAAGAACTACATCCAGCTGTTATCACACAAATTATTTGAGAAGTCGTAACTATTGAACAAGATTTTTTGACAAACGCTTCACCTGTCAGAATGGTTGGCATGAGCTGAGAAAGATATATATTGAAGATGTTGCTGATAGGCTGTTACGAGAATAGGTGTGTCCGACATACATACATTCAAAGTATGAACATTTATTGATTATAGTAATATTAATTATCAAATTTTATTAAATATGTAAATAATAGGTTTACTGGTTGTCAAACCCGTTCCCATTCATGCAACTTACTTCTCAACAAGGAAAGTCAAACTTCTTTGAAAGAAGACTAAGCGAACACAATTACCTTCAGTTGCACTCTGAATCATGTTTGTGAATAAAATTATTTGTCAAGCACTTATTTATAATTATAAGAAAACTTTATTTTTAAATTATATAATATTAGAGAAAAAAGTATTTAAAATCTTTATTAATTATAGTATCATAGTTTTCATGTTTGTCGTATTTATAGTTTAATTGTTATTTAAAATTTAGAAATATATAACTAATGTGTTGTAATTTATTGTTATACTTGCAGCAGTTGTTTGTACATACTAAATAAGATGTTCTTACTAAGTAAGAAGAAATAAAATATAATATAATATAAGATATAAATATAGGCATATAAGATATAAAACAATTAAAATATCTTGTTTTTTATCTCTATGGATATAACAGAAATTTAAACTAAATATTATGATTAATATGTTAATTTCAACTTTTTAACTTAAGTTTTGCTGTTTTTTATTTACATTTTATTATGATTAGAGCACAGATTTGTATGCGTTTTCATATTTATTCTGGTTGATAGCATGAAATGGTAAATGGCCACAGAATATGTTTCATGACCATGTCGATTTAAACTATGAAACTTTTGGCTGCATAATACATATATCGACAACTAACTCATTGTTTTGTATTGTAAATCAGTTTTTTATTGCCTTCGTGCAATTTTTTCAGTTGTATCATTTTAATTTTGAATATATTTATTGTTGACTTGTTTTGAGCTGTTTATGATTATACTCTGTTTCAAACTTTTTTAGGTTTTTTTTCTATGAATGTCAATAAAACTTTATTTGTTGGGTAAAAACGTTTTTAGAGTTAACACACATATTTTGCCTATGTCTTTTTCTAAACAATTGGATCAAGTGCCACCTTCAGCTTATATCACACATATCATATGTGAAATTGTAACTATTGTACATTGTTTTTTGACAAACACTTCACCTGTCAGAATGGTTGGCATGAGCTGTGGAATGATTTATGTTGAAGATGTTGCCGGTAGGCTGTTAAAAGTAATGTTCCCTACAGTACGTACATTTATTGATCATAGTAAAATTAATTATCAAATTAAATTAAATATGTAAATTATAGGTTTACTGGCCGTCAAGCCCGTTCTCCAAATGGAACTCACTGCTCAAAAAGGAAAGACAAACTTCTTTGCGAGAAAACTAAGCGAACACCGATTACCTTCAGTTGCACTCTGAATTGTATTTGTGAATAAAATTATTTGTCAATGACTTATTAATTATCATTATAAGATAAATTTATTTTTAATTTATAATAAAAAAGTAATGTATTTAAATTCTAAATAAATTATACTGTCATACTTTTCATATTTGTCGTATTTATAGTTTAATTGTAATGTAAAATTTAGAAATATATAACTAATGTGTTGTAACTTAATGAAATACTTGCTGTAGTTCTTTGTACAAACTAAATAAGAAATTCTTAGTAGGTAAGAAGAAATAAATTATAATATAATATTATTAATATATGATAAAACTGTTGGCTTATAAAACAATTAAAATTTGTTTTTTATATCTATGGATATAACAGAACTAAAACTTATGATTAATATGTTGCTTTCAATATTTAACGTTTTTTATTTACATTTATCATGACTAGAGCGCAGATTTGTATGCGTTTGTATATTTATTCTGGTTGATGGTATGATATTCTAAGTGATCACAGAATTTGTTTAATGATCATAACAATTTAAACAATGAAACTTATGGGCTGCATATTTCGACAATTAACTCATTACTTTTTCATTTTAATGACTTATTTAACGATTTTAATTGCATATTTCTGTGTTTTTTTTAGACATTTTTGAATTAATTAGTATTGGGATATTGACACGATTCCTAGTTATGAAAGACAGTTGTAGTTACAGCTCTGAAATGTTTTTTTTGGGTCAAGGGTAGAACACAAATTTAAATTGGAAACGTATATATTCAATTTTAGGATAAAAAAATCAATTGTTATGAATTTCTAACTCAAAATAGTTTGCAAATTTTCTTGATTTTTACGAATTTTGCTAAGATTCTAACTTCAGGTGAGATAATAAACAAACTATCGTGGATTTTATCTCAACTTTATTTTTAATTTTCACTAATAACAACTTAATGGGAACGTTGTAGTTATTTACATTTTCAAGTAATTTGACGGGGCGAAACAATTTTTATCGACTTAAATTAAAAGAAACCTAAAATAGTCGACAATTTCATATGCCTTAAACTATCGACGCTAAATGTGATCTGCTGATTGTAAATTTGATATACAAGACGGAGACAATAAAAGGCCCGTTTTACCTCTTAAATCGCGGTTCATGGAGCAGCGTTCACGGAGTTTCGGACTTAAGTAAAATTTTATTTCCGCCACCGACCGGCGAGAAGTACCTCCAGTCATAGACCCTAAGGTCTATGCCTCCAATTAATAATCATTCCGACTTATCACTATGTACCACGAAATAGTATTAATTGTTATCAAACAAATAACATCATAATATTTTTTTTTTCGTTTGCAGACATATTTTGTAAACTCGCGATACGCAAGTATTTAAAATTTGAACCAAAATACAGACCACAGTCTTATAGTCATCTATTCATACATTTCAGTAAAAAATTACCATGCATAAGGGTATTGCTTTTGTTAAAACATCTAAAGTATCGCCTTGCCACATTACGTCAATTTTAATTTGTAAGTATTATTTTCTAGTTGTGCTGATTATATTTCTTAATAATATTATTCTAAATTGATAATTTGTTCACATATATAGATTTCCAAAAAATGAAAATAGAAGGAATGAATGGCTAAACATCTTTGCATTAAATGATTATCACAACTTCTATTTGACATAGAATCTGAGGTACCTACCTAATCATTTCACAATTCAGTGATTGTAAACAATACAAGGAACTAAGGCCGTCATCGCAGTAGGTATGCTATATTGAATTGTGTATTTATTTTTGAATATTATTTCAACTGTGTTTTTTGATAATTCTGCCAACTACCCAATGCTCAGTAAATTGTACTGATTCGTATCAATGATTTGAAATATTTTAATCACACATCTTCAATTTAACTTAATAATATTATGTTCTATGGTGCTACCTACTAAGTTGAACTAGTAATAAGCATGTAAGCATAATTAGATTAATTTTTTTTTTTTACATAATCGTAGCCTCAACCCACTGTGCTGTACAACAGTTGTACAGTAAATTAGTAAACATGGTGAGAACCCGTCCCCAAACATAATCCAAACCTCTTGCCTGGGATAGCAAAGTAAAATAAATTTTAGTTATTTACAGCAACATTTGTACTACTCTGAGCACATCTAGTAAATTGTATCCAAGAGGTAAAAATAGGTAGTAATCGGGATGATACTTATAATATAATTTTTTCTTAATTATTATTTAATTATTACTAGACACCGCAACGCTGCCGAAGTCGTATCGCACTCGCTTTCATGTCCCGCAGTTGTGGTCAGTGGGTGGTGACTCGCTGTGTAAGCATTGAGCTCACCGGCGTCCAGCACCACCGTCAAAAACGCCTCATCGCTGCTCCGACACTGACACCGTTTCCGCCCAACAACCAGACAAGCAAAAGCGACGACGAGTCATCAGCAAAGCCACACATCCCAGGCGCAGCGATGGACGACAATAAGGTCGAGGTACTCTTTGGGAACGGCGCCTATTACGAGGTGGTTAGATTATTCTTAATTTATGAGAATAGTAATTATTAATTTAATTTATACATTTTAGGGCTTTGTTACGGGTGTAATGGAAAATGAAGTTCTAGGTTCTTTCCCGGATGAGTGAGTATCTCTTATCTATATTTTATTACAATAATTTTTTTAAGCATTTTAATCAAAATTACAAGTAGGTACATAAGCAATTAAGAACCTATGTTTGTTTTTTACCATGAGTAATTGGTACCTATTTCAAAAGTAAGATTACCCTTAAGAAAATCATGTCTTAATAAGTCAGGTTAAATATTAAATTTCACAGTTTCCACTTACCTATATCAAAATTGTTTTACTAGGCTTTATACCTACAGATCCAAATAGCTTGATTTTGTTTTTAAAATAGCAACTACAAATTATGTCATAGGCTACCCATTCTTTGTTTCATGCATGATTTTAGTAGGTATTAACTACCTATCTATTATTCATTAAATAGTTTTTTGTTTTCAATTTATACCTATTAAGCCTCTAGAAATCCATATTTGTATAGGTATGATATCTTTAATCTATACCTTTTGTATATGATATTAAAATAATAAAACTATTTAATACAGTTTGTATTATTTAACAACAAAGATACCCCTAATTACCCAATTAGTATTGGGCTTTAACTTTAGGTATACCGTAAGAGGATTTTAATGGTTTTATTGTCAATTGGTAGACCACTATAATACTAATAAGTATATTTATTTATTCTTATTTTGACATTATTAAAATATACTACATATGTCTTAGTAAATAGTATTTACATTTTTAGATGATTGTTGATTGTTATTAGTGTTAGTATTTCAATTTAAACTGTTATATTATTTTTCTTTTTGTTGTAGAAAAGAATAAAAATTGAAGGTGATAATGAACTTCAACCTACCATTCATCGTAAAGAGGGTTATGTTCTTTTTGAGATTGTTGGCACGGTAGGAAGCATTTTTATTGCTAAAGTTCTAATAAAACAGCTTAAAGTAATTATTTAATCTGTTATTCTAAAATATTTTTTCAACTCATTAGATATATTTAGGACTTTGAAAAAAATAGGAAAGAAAAACAAATGGAAATGGAGATGCAGAGGCGATACAACCAGTAAAATAGTACTATTTTATTATTATGTATATATTTGCTGTGTTGTGAAAATATTTTTGTTTATATTATTCGGCTGTACATATCTATAAAAAGTTAGATACAGGATAGGGGATATTTGAGCTTTCAACTGTAAGAGCCATAAAATTGTATGCTCAATCCACACTTAAACTCTCGCTAGACTTAGTGTATTGAAATAGTAATAGTTAAATAGTTAAATATCCTTTGCACACACCATTTATTTTTACTTAAACTAACTTTATTTTATTGGCTTGATCCATAACAATTTTAATAACTGACAATTTTTAAAAGTTGAATTGCATACAATCTAAAGATTATTCAAGCTATATTACATTTCTATAGACTAAATGATTATTTATAGTGGTGTTTTTATATGTATTATTATATACCATTTTTTTCATCATATTATTCAAAGAAAAAGAACGTAAAAAGTTCAAAAGGTTTAAAGTTAAAATATTTTATACAACAAAATAACTATACTGTACACGGAACTTTTACTTTTTACTAAATCAAAAATATTCACGTGACCAAAATTAAAAAGGAGTCACTTTACTTTACATTCGTAGTTTTTATTTTAATGTTAGTTTTCCTTTAAGTCTTCTTAAAGTAAAACCTTATTCTGTGTTTTAAATATTTTAAATATTAAATGTAAAACAATGTACTTTCTGCAGTTTACTATGTTTTTAATATCCAAATAGATGGCCTACCAATCATAAACAATTTAAACACAAAATTATTTCACTTATAGCTGCCTATGCTTTTACCATTTTAACGTTCACTCTTTTAAATTACTTTACGACTTCGGATACACAAATTTTATTTTATACGAAGAGTAATAATATTATGACATAGTTTTAGATGGTTGGTTGATTTTTTTTATAGCATAAATCTTATAATCTGTATAGTGTATGAAATACAATACCTATAATAGTAATGCAAGACCTTTGAATAATGTATAAAGGCTGATGACTGATGATATAATAAAAAAGGTGTCGTCCACTGACATTAGTCACTTTAAAATAACGTACTCAGATTTTGTTTAAATTATTTTGAAGTAGTATAATATTGATAATATTGATGAGAATATTGTTATAATTAATAATTTTTATTAAAATTACGTATTGAATATCATCACAGCTCACAAGACATAAATTAGTTTCATATAGGTAATATATATTTTTAATGCATTGATTCAGTATTCTGTATTTATTTTAAAAATAAATTCTTAAATATATTATACAACAGATATCTATTCTAAAGTTACTAAAACGTGGTAATTCGTAAAAAGTAAGATTACCCTTAAGAAAATCATGTCTTAATAAGTCAGGTTAAATATTAAATTTCACAGTTTCCACTTACCTATATCAAAATTGTTTTACTAGGCTTTATACCTACAGATCCAAATAGCTTGATTTTGTTTTTAAAATAGCAACTACAAATTATGTCATAGGCTACCCATTCTTTGTTTCATGCATGATTTTAGTAGGTATTAACTACCTATCTATTATTCATTAAATAGTTTTTTGTTTTCAATTTATACCTATTAAGCCTCTAGAAATCCATATTTGTATAGGTATGATATCTTTAATCTATACCTTTTGTATATGATATTAAAATAATAAAACTATTTAATACAGTTTGTATTATTTAACAACAAAGATACCCCTAATTACCCAATTAGTATTGGGCTTTAACTTTAGGTATACCGTAAGAGGATTTTAATGGTTTTATTGTCAATTGGTAGACCACTATAATACTAATAAGTATATTTATTTATTCTTATTTTGACATTATTAAAATATACTACATATGTCTTAGTAAATAGTATTTACATTTTTAGATGATTGTTGATTGTTATTAGTGTTAGTATTTCAATTTAAACTGTTATATTATTTTTCTTTTTGTTGTAGAAAAGAATAAAAATTGAAGGTGATAATGAACTTCAACCTACCATTCATCGTAAAGAGGGTTATGTTCTTTTTGAGATTGTTGGCACGGTAGGAAGCATTTTTATTGCTAAAGTTCTAATAAAACAGCTTAAAGTAATTATTTAATCTGTTATTCTAAAATATTTTTTCAACTCATTAGATATATTTAGGACTTTGAAAAAAATAGGAAAGAAAAACAAATGGAAATGGAGATGCAGAGGCGATACAACCAGTAAAATAGTACTATTTTATTATTATGTATATATTTGCTGTGTTGTGAAAATATTTTTGTTTATATTATTCGGCTGTACATATCTATAAAAAGTTAGATACAGGATAGGGGATATTTGAGCTTTCAACTGTAAGAGCCATAAAATTGTATGCTCAATCCACACTTAAACTCTCGCTAGACTTAGTGTATTGAAATAGTAATAGTTAAATAGTTAAATATCCTTTGCACACACCATTTATTTTTACTTAAACTAACTTTATTTTATTGGCTTGATCCATAACAATTTTAATAACTGACAATTTTTAAAAGTTGAATTGCATACAATCTAAATATAAGTGTCATGAATTGTTCAGGAGTTAACATTTTCATAGTTAAATATGAACACATTCAGTTTAACATTTATCAACCCGTCACTAGTCATGTAATTTTTTTTTTTCTTTTGGTCACGCGGTGTAAACATTTTCAATAATATGAAATATACTTGAAAAATTACTTTTAGTTGGTACTAACAATACCTATAATTAATACATACAAATAATTATATAATTTAAATTACATGTGTACCTACAGTATTATAAATAAAATTTTTTAAATAATAAAAATGGTAAGGTAATACAACACTATTATAATGTTAATTTTTCAGTCGCTTATAGTAAATATTCTCCAAACAGATAAATATTGTTCTCGACACATTTGTACTGAACAAATTAAAATAGATTTTGATGAAGTAAATGTCATTATCGAATTATGATGTGATTTTGATAAGTTAATCAGAATTACAAATCTCTATTACAGACAATTATTGAAAACACTTATATTTTATAAACACACTGGGAGATTATTTACCCCATGTGACTAATTGCGGTTTAAGTAAGAGTTGTGTTTTAAAATGTTGAATTTACTACAACTAAAAAATATATGCAGATTGTAATTTATTATAAGTAGAGCAAATTGAATAAATACATTTAGTGTATACTTGAGATATAAGTTCCAACATTAGGTAGAATAAAAATTATAAAATTGTATAATTTTCAAATAGTTAATATTAATGCTAAGGCTTTCAAGTATGTTTCAGCTTAAGATTTTTATTATGAGTTAGGAAATAAATATTTTTAAATATAATGTGTTACCTAATCGAAATTTTCTTTTCTATTGACACAAAGAAATTTAATACTAAATATTACAATTTAGATTTTTGGTAGACAAGCTGTTAGTTTGTCTAGATTAAGTTATCTTATTATTAGGTACTTCTTCATATGAATCCCTGAATATATATAAATAATAAAATAAAAGTTTATGGAAATATTTTGTTCTGACAAATCAACATTGAATATTAATAAAATAGATTTTCATTATATTATAGTAGTGAATTTAACAACTTTGTTTGCTATGTTAGAAATGTTTATGCTATCAATTGTATAATTACTGAATTTTGACATTTGTTAAATATTTAACTATTACTATTGATTATTTGTTTTTTTTTTTTTTCTACAGTAACCTTAATGCTGACAGCGAAAACACGAATAATGGCCAAAGTAGCTCTATGAGAAGAAAAAGTAGTAGACGTATACACTATACAGTATACATTTACCTCAGACTGGGGCGAAGACGAGAGTGAATGAACATTTCTTGAAGAGAAAAAACTGTTTTTTGTTTTAAACCGTTTGTTAAGTTTGATACAATGTTTTAAATTTTTATACAACTTAAATTTAATTTTAATTCAAAAATATTTAATATACTAATTTGCTATGTACTGTTATCTGTCAACTGTATGTAACTTAATTATGCGTTGGACAAATCAAAAAAAATAAATACATAGTATATTCTACACAATAATGTAAATAGAGAATTAGTGTTTCACTATATTATGTAAGATAGATATATAAGCATATTTATACATCTTAATTTTGGACTTTATGTAATATAAAAATATTAACGATATATAATGTAACGATCTGGGTGCTTGGTACCTACTATCGTAGTGATAATAGTAGATAAGTGGCTACCAGTACGTTAATGTGCAGGTCGCAGACACTTTATCTGATGTTGAAGTCGTGGTTGATGAATGAATAATAAAACAGTTGTTGTAAATTGTAAATTTTATTATAACACTCGATAATTTTACTAAGTCCAAAATATTGTTGTACAGAGTGACGTGAAGGTGCTTGCCCTAATGGGTGGTAGTACACGTCTGAATACAGGCCTATTCGGGCTCCCTTTTATATGAGGTTCCCCGTACCCCTTGCCTACATATACGATATCTCGGTTCTCACGGATGTGATTTGTGTGCTCATCATTCTAGTCCACGCATTTACGATTGACTGTATTACCAAACTATGACTATTATTAAAATAATCATTTTACTCTTTTTTTTTATTTGAATTCGTCGTGTACAGTGTTTCTGTAAAATATTATAGACGCCTATTTTTGAACCCCTCGTCCTGAGTTATTCAGTGGTTTTGTCTCATTATATTTAACAGAATGAGACCTAACCACTTTCTTTGTAATATTTGTTTTAGGCCGTTCTACAGTATATTATACTAACTATGCACCCGTGAAATTGGTTTTATTGTCACGTAGTACCTAACTTGCTTACTACATCTCCCCCTTTAAAAGTTGATTTTTCTCGTCTAAAACGAGAAAAATTAACTCAATCATCCCTCCATTAGTTCAAGCACTTTCATGTGGTTACAAGTTTACATATATCAATCATTACATTATTTACATTACATTCAATTATTACATGTTTACATAATATGTTTGTTACAAATATTTAGTTACATTATTGTAATTATATGGTACATTCCACCATATTTTCCTAGTTATATTTATTAAATATTATTGACAATTACAGGTTACAATCCACAATATTACAGTGTATATTTTGCTTATTATCTAGGTTAGTATCTTATGTGATTAACAATATATATATATTTTTTTTTTGTTTTACAACAATAATCTTATCTTAGTGTTAATATAATATGAATTAATCCTTTAATATAATATGAATTCTTAAAATCTATTACAATATATTTTTTTTTTCGTGCAATATACAATATAATACAATATATAATACATATATGATAAAATAGTGGTGTGTTATATATTTTTTCCCATTACCATGTTAATTATATTTTAAATAAGCTAGATTAATGTATTTTTTTTTCATCACCATGTTAATTATGTCCAATATATTCTAATATGTTCCTCTATGTATTTGTATATTATTGTATAAAAATTTTAATCCTAAATTTTCCCTTTTTTTTCCCCCATTTTTTTTTCTACGTTTATTATATATATATTTCCCAGTTTTTTCTATAAATTCTTTCTTTATAGCGTCTTTTAATATTGCCGCTTTTAATTCCTTCCTACGTTTATATTTTTTAACTTTTATTAAACTGTCGGATTCTGACATATATAGACATATATAGATATATGTATATCTAAACATTAGGTATATATAATTTTTATAAATTATATCTATTAAATTACTTATTCAATTAATATCCTATCCGCGTATGTAATTACCAATAGTATTTACTCTACATGTATACATATACTATTATTAATTATAAACTATTAATACGTAATTACCATCACCAAAATTAATAATACGTAAAAATTATTACTTATAAAATAACTAGCATGCACAATTAATTAAAAGAAATGACGTAAACGCGCGTCGTACGTTGAAAATGGGTGAGTAGGTACCTATCTAATAACACGTAAAACGTTCAATCGCCTATGCTACGCGTGTTAAATTTCGATACTGTTTATCCCCTCACCCGTTCCGCTCGCCCTGTTCCGCGATGTTTCATGCGTACGCGCTGGTACCCGCCGTTTTTCCCGAATCGAAATTCCCGAATGGTATTTTGCCCGAAAATCCAAAAACCCGAAACCTTTTTTCCCGAACGCGTTTTTCCCGACGGTCATATTGTTCCCGAAATAAAAAATTTCAAAATTTAATTAATATCATATTGTCGCAGCCCGCGGGCGACGTATGTGGAGATAAAGATAATATTTATAAAAAAGTACAGGTATCTTGCCTTTATCGCACTTCACCGCCGTTATATGAACATTCAACTGATTTGTATTTTACACTGATATCATAATTACATTGTAATTGTAGAGTCGCTTACTCGCGTTATTTGCGTGCTATATCGGCAGTCGATTGCGCATAATATTGTTTTGTAAGTAATAATTATTAATATTGTTTATTTTATTTTTTATATGTATTTATTTTTACTGTAAAACATAGGCAGATTGGCCGCTTTATACTTACTTATTATAAAATATGATCGATTTTTAAATATTTAATTATCACACTATCACTATATGTTTTAAATTATTATTACTTTTATTTTTTATATTATGTATTTATTTTTATTACACAACATAGGCGATTGGCCGCTTTATACTTACTTATTATAAATTATAAATTTTAATATTATTATTCGATTCGGGTAAAAAGTGTTCGGGAAAAAAGATTTAGGGTATACTGACTTTCGGAAAAAATACCATACGGGAAAAAGTTCATTCGGGAATTTCGATTCGGGAAAAAGGCGTTTGGGAAAAAAGGTTTCGGGTTTTCGGATTTTCGGGCAAAATACCATTCGGGAATTTTGATTCGGGAAAAATACCGGTAACCGTACGCGCTTGTAGGTACTACGCTCGAATATTATAAAAAACAATGTCCGGTTAATTACTCCGTAAATCCCTCTAATAATATATTAGACTTTCTATCCCTTATTTTTCTTATATTACTAAAAGGGGTGGGCAATTAAAGTCTATGGCGGTCCAGATAATTTGAAAAAGAAAATGTTGAGAACCAGAAAACACTTAAATTATAATGTGTTTATTTTTGTGTCATTTAACAATGCTGAGCTTACAAAAAAAAGTGAACTTACTAACTTATTTAGATTTTCAATTATTATTATTCTTTTTAATTTATTTGTATTAAGGTACAAGCACAATATTTAGTTTTAATCATTCATCAATTGTGATTAGGTAGGTAGGTATATTATAATAATTGTATTTACAAAAAATTGTTTTAAATTGATCACATTAATTGTGTATAGGTATAATAATTTTGAAACACGCAACGATAGTACTATACATTTGCCGTGCCATTTTTCTCATATACCATTTAATTAAAGACAATTTTTTTTCAAGTTTTCATATTTGATATTTTGATGTTCATTGAATATTTTTGCATATTTTTCTAATTGTTAAGTATAGAATATAAGTATCATATTTTTAGTATTTTAAGAGAGTATTTTCTATATTTTTGGCATAGAATTGATAACCCTCAGCAATATACTTTGCTTTTTATGTATAATAGCTATTACCCTCGTGGCTTCTATTATAATACTTTTACGACGTCCGGCCGTCCGGGATCCCAAGTAATATTTGTGCAAAATTTGGTGGCAGTTGGTCAAAACTACTCATAAGCTGTGTAATCGCATATGTGAAATTTAGATATAACCTGACTAATAATATCTGTATTGCCCGACTATTTTAATAGATTTATATGTATCATTACCGTTTTGCTTCAGTTTAAATATTCTCAATCGTTTTTTGTCAAAATCGGTCTAGTATTTTTTATAGTATATAATGTGTACATCAACCATACATTTTTCCTTTTTTTAATTATTATAACTGTTACTCGATTTAAACTTTTATATGAAATAGCTTTATTAGCCTAAATACAAAATTGAATATAGTACTAGGTACAGAAAATATTATATCCAATCATCATAATGTATAACAACTAATCGCCATTCAATTCTTTGTAACCAATGGTAAGGTACATATAGGTATAAATAAAAAAATATTCGATTTTCGTCAGCCGAAACAAAATTTATATGTGAGCCACCCTACAGTAAACCTTTATGTGTTGAAAAACGAAACTATAAACCCTCCCCTAGGCCGGAGTATCAATAAGGAATCTATTGAATATTGGTATAACTTTTATTGAAAACGGTCGAGTAGTCTTTGAGTCCACGGAGGAGGAACAAACAAACAAACATTAATTTTTATTCCATAGATTATAAGATCGGTACTCTGTATTGAAGCAATACATTTAAGGAACAATGAGAAATATAAAAAAAACGGACCATATTATGGAGTGTGGGTGGTCCGATATACATATATACGTATGCATTAGGCACATAATATATACCTACAATATACGCACTCCTTTTACATACACGCAGCACCTGCAACACATAAATAATATTCTACACCTCTCCGACCAGATATTTAGTGGAGACAACACAATCAAATATCAACGGCGCCAGTAAACACCTGATATTATAAAATCATGAAAGCATTCTTTCGTATACATATACGTACATCACACGTGTACGTACACATATATATATTATATACTTCAAGTCCCCTTCGATAATTCTCCAATCAAGACGTTCGGTCAAAACAAAACTATAAATTACCAGGTGTACCGTTGTCACACCACACGAAATAATAAAAATATATCAATACTTTAATCCATGCTAAAGAAGAAGGGATCAACAAAAATCATATATAAGGGCCACAGAAAATCGACTCCATGCCAGTGTCTATTCCGGAGATACACATGGTCCACGACAGTCAACATCACGATCTTTTTCCACTACTGTCCAAGCCATCACTGTGCGTTTATGCGTATACAATATATGTTTATTGAACCATTCCTTCACCCGGTATGTCTGTCTAAATTGGTTGTCTCTTTGTCAGTTAAATTAAAATTGTTCATCTTTTTACACTAACCTATCCATTGGTCTTTCAAAACATAAGGTTCTGTGACAGTCATCATATTATAGGTCTGTCACATCGTTATTACACATTTATGTTTTAGAACACGAGTATAGTAATAAGTGCTCTATTAACTTAAATTACATTCGGTCAGCGGTTGGACTATACGTACTAGCTGCCACGAGTGTAGGGATTCTAAGAGCTTTATTAGAATATAAGTATAGAAGTAAGTGCTCAATTAACTTAAATTACATTCGGTCGACGGTTGGACTATACGTACTAGCTGCCACGAATGTAGGAATTCTAAGAGCTGTGTTCAAGATATAAATGTGTAATACCAAATATTCATCACATTAAATTACATTCGGTTAGTGGAGAGAGTATACGTAGGTACTCCTGTTACGAATGTAAGGATTTTGAGAATATATATGGTGACGGTCACAGGTAGAAATTATATACGAAATCCTACAAATCACATAAAAGTTTATACATAGGTATATTGTCATCGTGATATCGACTGTCGAACACGACCCCGAAGAACTACAAACCACTTAAAAGAGAACCAGCTGCAGTGAGGTAAGTGTTTTGAATATTTATAAAAGTAGGTAATTCAAATATCATTAGACAGTTAGGTACAACACAGTAGTAGGGAGATCATATGCGGAAATCTCCAATATTTATTATAACACACATATCTCTCCCCTATAACCATTACCTTCCCCTACCGCATATTCTCCCCTTTCAACTAGATAGTCCCCAGTTTATTTTCTCCTTACTACAAAGCTTTAAAATTTATCACAAGGTTCCTTATAAGTTGTTAAAATAGCAGTTGATAAATATTAAAGAACTATAATCACATTTTTTTTTTTTAAGTATTTAAGTTCATATTTTGACAATATTTATCAAAATCTTGAAAATATTCTATTTGATTGTACTTAGTTGAAAAATTATAAAATGTTTAAATTGTATAGCTGTAAGGATACAAAATTAAAAAAAAAAGATTCTCATTAATAGTTCATATTATAACCAAAAAATATAAAAACAAAAACTCAGTTATTTATTTTTTAGAAGAAATTACATTTTAAAACCGAAATTAACGATTTTAGTTATTTTATTGTAATTTAAAAATGTTATTTGTGGGTAGATGACACTTATAGAGTATATAATTATATTTCATACAAACAATAATATTTTCAAATGCAATTTTGTTGTAAAATTAATTTAACCTAGGTACTGTTGTACTAATTCCTAATAGTAAAACAAATTACTTTATCCAAAATAATATTAGGCATCATCAAATATACCTACTTAGTAATAAATCATAGGCTGACTCATAGGTCTTCGCTCAGAATCGTTTTTTGTAGGTATACAATAATTTTATATCCTATAATTGAAATTTAACACCATCGTCACCATCTATTACAGTGACCCACTTGTAAACAGCTACTGCCTACTGAACAGCAGAGTGACACCCACTTAAACGCTTTTTTTTCTTGTATTTGTAGGTGTGTTATTGGGTTAGCGGGTGGGTAGTTAAATTCAAAATTTTATCCACCTTTATTTTGTTTGATAGCCGCCACTGTACCCGGTAATAGTTTAATAATATTGTTACTCGTAAAAAGATCGCGGCGAACCTCCAAGCGCGTAATGATTTACGTAAAATACATACGTTGTATAGCACTGAGTGTGTGTTAGTAGGTACACCATAGGCGTGTCTACGGGTCATGCCTGTCATGCACAGGCATGACCTGCGAAATTTGATCCAACTTAGGTACATTATAAATTGGGGTGCATAAATATAAACTTTTTTTTCTAATCTCTGATTTCGTATTAAGTTTTTTGATTTTCATTACGTAAAAATAAATGTTTGTAAAAAGTATTATTATTTATTAGTATTAAAATAGTTATATTTTAAAATTAAGTACCAAATACAATTTCATAATATAACCTACCTAGTTATTTATTCATCTGATAAAAGAAATATCGTTTTTTATTCCTAATAAAAAAAGTAAAACTTATTTAATTATTATCAGATGATAAATCTTATTTCAAAATTTGGGGGTCATATTCCCAAATCTTAATCTAATTTTTTTTTTTTTGGGGGGGGGGGGTGGGTGGGTGGGGGAAATTCTCCCCTGAATATGCCACTGTTGTGCACGACCTGCGGATGAGATCTGGACACGCCTATGAGGTACACAATACATTACTGAGCGGCGTGCGTAAAATAAATATGTACAGGATAAATAAGTGTGTACGGGAATGAAATATAATATACGAAATAAAATATTTAATTAAATAAATCAAATGAGAATTAATAGATTTTTAGTAGGTAATGTCAACAAACATTAGGTATAGGTATATGAATACGGAGTCAGATAGTTGAGATAGTTCGGATAGTAGTTCTACGGGCAGTTCAGTACGACGAGTAAAATCTAAGAAATATAAAACCAAGGAAGAATTACGGGCAGCAATAGTAAAAGACGTTATGAAAAAAGAATTTGTACAACGAACGGGGAAATTAATATAGGTAACGCCGAAAAAGGTGTTGGGGAAAACTTATCAAGAGGACTGGTACCAGTAGATTACATTATAATATTACAATTACACCGACATGACCAAAGGCGAACGCACAACTAGCGCTTCGACGGCCAATCACAGTGATAGGCGACACTAAAGAATATTATTATTATTAAATAACACCAGCGACGCGGGAAAGTGCATCGGGCGCCGTCTATGATATTTTATTATCGATTTTTATCTAAATCGGCATCGGCGAGGTGGTCGAGATAACAGAATTGAGACTCGCGGTAATTTTCTTTGTCTATGCTCGCGGCAGTAGGTATAACAGAAAAAAAGTACCCACGCACTAACTATCATGCCCACGTATTTACTTCGTAAGTATGAACGTTTTTACCAAACTGTTGATTTTTTTTTTAACCATTTAGATATTATACTTGTTCCAGTCCAAATGTCACCTGTAATGGTACGGTCGAGAGGAAAATTGATGGAACGATATTGTACGCGGTAAATCACACACCCATGATCCATTTCCTCAAAAAATTCGAAAAAAAAAATATCGGAAGGTACTTATCAATAGAGCACAATTCGATACTGCACGTTTGAAAATTATGTACGATGAAGAAGCCATCAGGTATAGTACCTACTTGTAATTACACGTACTTGATTACTTTTGAAAATTCTCGGTTTTAGAGTGCCTAAGTGTGTCGATTTGTTATATTTGAGGAGTGCATAAATACAGGGCCGGACTGGAAGGGTTTCAGCCCACTATTTTCTGTAAGCAACCGGCCAGTTTTCTACATTTATCAGCCCAACTTAAATTAACAAAATATTATAATTTTCTCAACAGTATATTAGGTAGTACAAGAATTAGGATTTAGGAACTTTTTTATGTTGATTACAAAGAAAATGTAAAATATATCAATACATATAGGTATAAATCATTTACACTAAATAGCAGTATGACAAATTAAACCTTATAAATTGTAAGTAATTATGTGTACGATAATAATTTAAATATTGTATGACAAATGAGTTTTTAATAATGTCCAAAATATCTTCAACTTTCAAATCATCCAATATATCTTTTTCTACAGACATTAATAAAAAAAACATCTAAGCTGTCATTAGATAATGAAGCGCGTAGACGATTTTTGATAATTTTTAATTTGCTAATTACTCGTTCACAATTAACCTGAGTTACCGATAAGGTTAGTACATATTTCATGGCTGCATATAAATTAGAATAAGTAGGTATGCATATGTAAATTAAGCGAATTAAGTAAATTAAAAACACAAATCAGACAATTCTCAAAGGCATATATAGCTTTTACATCATGGATAGAATCAATAATGTTTACATTCAGATCCTAAAAAAATTGTTCATATAAATATTCTTAGCACAAATATAATAGTAGCAATAGGGTAAACTTGAATAAAAATTATTGCAGTAATTATAGCAAATACTTCAAATATATCCATATTAATAATAGTAATACTGTAAATAATGTAAAATAATACTGTAAGTACATTGAAAACGCAAGTGACCGCAAACAATGTTTATATTTGTTGTTACTTGAGAACTTCCTTTACAATATTTTTGTATTGGGAATAGAATAATGTCGTGTAATTTTAATTCACAGTCTTTTAATTAGATTGGCGGGTTAGTTTTACACTCAATTTAGGGCCCCAGTCCGACCCTACATAAATATATAAATTTGTAGTTTGAAGAGTGCATCAAGAATTAAGAGTGTAACTTACATATGTTGTGTATTTCAATCTAAATAGCAAGTAAAAATGAGTATACTTCCAATAGTACTCAGGTCTTGTTGGTTCTAAAAACTTATAGTACGCTTCAACCCACTGTTTATGTTTTTATAGCTGTGGCTCCAAATATTTTAAAGATAATATTTTAATAGGTTTATATATATTGATAATGAATATTTAATTTTTAAAACCAACAATACATCTATCTCTAGTTTGTTCTCACTTGGGAGTTGATAAAAGGGAAAACATTTTGTAAAATATTGATATACAACAAATTATACTAGTAGGTACATGTTTTTATAATTTAATTTACTATTATATTAATAAAAAAAAAAAAAACAAGATGTTAGATTTATTTTGAATAAAATATCTTTTGATGCCATACGTAACTAATATAATAACTCCACGTACATTTTTCATGTCTTTAAATTCATTAATAGTTTAATACTTTCATAGATACTCATCAACATGTTTGATATATTTAAATTTATCTTATTATTCAATATTATTATCTAGAAATCCAAATATGGCTTACACTTATCTTTGGACATCAACCGAGTCATCAATGCGTAAGGCAAGACGTGAACATGTCCCGGTACTACACGAAACTCTAAATTCTTTGAAAGAGATTTTAGAAGAACAAGAAAACTTGATTCAGTGCAATGGTCATCGATTTTTTCAGGAGTGTATTATAGTAGATGGCAATGGGAAAGCTCATGTTATGTTTGCCTGTCCAGAGGTCATCAATGATGTAATTTTAAATGATGGTACGGTATGGCAAGCTGATGCAACTTTCAAAGTCGTACCATCTATGCCTAAATGCCGGCAGTTGTTTATGATGCATATCATTATTCAAAATCATGTAAGACAATGTTTTAGATTTTTATTATACTATAAATATTATTGTATTACACTCTATGTGACCATATGTATGAGGTATAACAAGACTATTTAACTAATTCCAGTACGAATTTAAAACAGTCTTGTTACATCTTACACCCTGTAAACATTATACTTTTTTACAATTTATTCTTAAGGGGCCTGCGTGTGACCTGTTTTTTGCTCAAAAACATGCCTTATAGGAAAAGCTCTCATACCTCGTAGATTGGTCCGATTTCGGTAATTTTTTTTGTTAGATTAAGGAAGACTTATTGCAGGGCGCATTGGACTTGGATTTTCAAAATTATTTTTCTAAATCGTATATTACAAGTTTGAATTTAATCCTTTTTCACAAATTTTAATTTTTGCATTATTTTTCGTTTTTAGGAACGTAATCAGAAATCAAAGTCCAATAAGCCCTATAAAAAACTTTACTCTATCTAACAAAAAAAAACAGAAATCGGACCAATCGATGAGGTGTGAGAGTTTTTCCTGTAAAGTGTGTTGTGATCTATATAATACACCATATCTACCCCCCTCAAATAGGTATCGGGAAGTAGATTAGTGGAAAAGTATTATAATTGAGGTGGCAACTAAAATATAAAATTTAATTTTCTAATTTGATAGAATTGCGGAAAATTTGAAAAATTGCAACCAGGACCCTTAAACTTTGCACATGTTATTTAAATGAAATAAAAATAATAAATTATACATTTACAGTCTGTTCCAATATGTTATGTTGTAATGGAAAGTAAAACTCAGAATGCATATCTAACGGTATTAACGAGTTAAAAAGTATTTTTCCAAATGTCCAGCATTCAGTTATAATGATTTTCAAAGAAATTGGATTGAAAATGCATTTTCAATTGTATACCCTGATGCCATTTTAGTTTCGTGCTGGTTCCATTATGTACAGGCAAGTATTTAGCATAATTCACTATATTAAAGTTAAGAATTATTTTAAAACTTATTCATTTTTAGAGTTTGTGGAAAAATATAAGAAGGTTGCATTATACAACATACATAAGGGACAATGAACTAGCAAAAAAATGTTTAAAAATGGTGATGGCGCTTTCATTGCTTCCTGCGGAACAAATTGAGTTGGGCAATTTAAGTAATAATCTATCATAATAACTTTTATTGACAATGGTCCCGTCATTTTTTGAGGCTATTAGCTTCGGATAAACCAACATAATTTTAGTTGTACCTTTAACCCGATTACGCCCGCCAAAAAATTTTTAAAAAAAATGTAGATTTTATAAGTTTATCTTGGTTTTGGTGTACCTACCTAGGTACCTCAGTTCACAGATAAATTTGGGGGTAGCTTTGCGAACTAAATTGACCAAGGTGAACTATTTATTTGTGGTGTATTGGGTATAAATCAAAAGTGGTTCAAACTATTCTTTAAACATTCCTGATATCTCCAAGAACTAATGGAAATTTTCACAAAATCGGTCAAGTAGTTTTTTAAAACCTATAATAGCCACAAATATACATTCAACTCTCATATTTGTTTTAAGATATAGTTTCTTTATTCGAAACTAAAAGCTTTGATGGATACTTTTACCTCATCTGCCAGAGTAACTAATGGAAAACATTTAAAATACTAATTTTTACTAATTATTTATCCTATAACCAATAGCAACCATTTATAAACAAAAATGTTTATCGTAAATCTCAAAATTCCATTTTGAGTACCTCTCGGGGGTGTTTCTCTTCTATATTATGCATGTTATATATATATATTTATAAACCTTCCTATTGAATCACTGTAGTTTTAAAGATCCAAGAATACATAAAGAAAAATGGACTTTGTTTTATAATATGTTAAGAATAGAAACTTATACATACTTAAAATTATTTAAGAAAATTAGAAAAATATAAATATAAATCAAATATCTCAAAATCCATATGTACTACATCTTACTAGGATAAGTACCTATTCATTCTTCCTCCGTTGTACATAATTATTGTAATTAAAATTAGTATTAATTGGTTCTGTTATATTTTTAGGCGAATACCTGTGTTAACTGGTAATAAGTCCCAAACCGTTGGTAATACCGCAGAAGAACCGTCGATTGTAACGAGCCCGCCAACTTCCTTGAATCATTGTCCTTTGTCAGTGGTACTGATATACTAGTGAAACCGGAGCCAACCGTTTTTATCAAAGTACGTAAAATGCTTCAATATAAAATATGTTATAACATAGGTTGTGATAGATGATTTTTAAAAATCTGTGTTAAAACACGAGTAAAATACATTTAATTA